>PVJX010008824.1:45571-63703 GCA_004027295.1 Dolichotis patagonum
ACACAGTACTTTACATTAAGTCAACTGGACATCAACAGTATCTAATGCCATATCTCTTACTCTGCTATAGTTGAGCATAGTTTCAATTACAATAATATCAAACATAACACAATAGTATAAAGCCATGCATATAGTGAAAGAATTCCAGGGCTTTCTGAACCGAATAACAGAAAATGATCAATGGGTATTATAATATCTCGTTTTTGATAAAAAAGAAAAAAATTTGTTTGAACTATCACACATATTCAAATTCCAATGAGACACGATGTGGTAAACAGAACCAATGGTAATAGAACAAAAAAAAAGCATGGTAGGACTTCTAAGAAGGATAATATTAAATCAGCAATTTTATTTTTACAGATGAGAATGCTGAAGCCCAGAGGAAGACTTTCCCAAATTTACACAATACTGCAGGGACACTGACCGTTCCAGGCAGATTTTAATTAGAGCCAGCTAGCCAGTGTGGAGTGCTTGAGACTTATGTTAGCCTCTGTGTGTTTATGTGTGTGTGTGTGTGTGTGTGTGTGTCCTTTCAGAAACCCAAGAAATAATTCATAATACAGTACAATGCCTCTTGTATGTAGGGTGTGTGGGATTTTTCAGATGTTTGTATCTTCTTTTGGAGTTTAAAAAAACTTCTGTAGACCTTACCCAAGCAACATTACCTGAGGACAACTACTTACTGCCTTTTCTAACAGTTATTTCTCCTTTGTTAAAGGGTCAGCTATAAAATAACGCTTCCTTTGCAGAAAGCATGTGCCGCTGGACAGATTAGATAACTCGAGGGATTTGCAGCACACAGCAGAGCCTTTAACCCCTAGGTCACTGTTTCATCCCTCACCCAGATTAGGCCTGACAGCTGTTCAAGTGCCTCACTGGAAGGGACTGCCCGGCCATTTGCCTCAAGATAATTGGCATCAAGATACGGAACTGGTTTGAAACTTTCGAAATACGTTTTGTCATTCCTTTTACTACAGTTATCTGTCATTCTGCAAATCAGAGGAGCTCCACAAATGTCTGGGTGAGTGTTAGCTGCACAGAGCTAGAAGACTCTGAATACAGAACACATATTGATTTCTGGCCCCATAGCACTGTGTGCAAGCCATAGGGAGAAAAGACTTTCGTCATATCTAATCCTGAGTCTGTGACAGGAGGTCAACAAACTTTGCTTCTTGAAGAAGAGACTCGTTGGCCATTTATCAACAGGCTTCTTTCTTCCCCACCGTGCCTGATTCTTCAGTGATGTCCAGAGCATTTGTAACACATCTTGCATTTGGAAGTTATTCAATGTCTTGGATGAGTTCAGTTGGCTCATAGATATAAAATAGACTCCACCTTACCAAATATCCACTTATACTGTGATTATTGTGATCTTGGTTTGTCTTAGTATAGGAATGGAGAGTGAGAAGAATATATTTCAAATGGGAATTTTTATATTATTGACCTAGAGCAAAAAATTTCTAGGTTTTTCCATTGAAGTTCACGTCACATTCAGGACTATGTACCCACTTGCATTCTCAATTCCTTACACATATTACCATGATCGTAATTTTTATACCATGGAATGATAAATATTTCTATATTACTGATCTCTGGAACTCTTGTAATAATTTCCTGTTTCCCTAGTTCTCAGCTACTGGTGGAGGAAAGCTCGCTTGGAGGACTCACTCATGCATGACTTGTAAGAATTCATATCTGTTGAAATACTCATCAGGGTATGCCTTGTCTTGTAATTAGCCTTTATCTTCATAAATGTCAGCAATAATAAAAACAAGATGCAGAGTATAAAAGCAAGTCACTGGCAGTTTTCACCCAAGATGACTATTTATTTGTACCTCAAATCTTTCCACAAGAGACTGCATCTAAATGATCCCCATGAAACACTTGCTCCAGTAGTACTGCTGCTGCTATTGTTGTCATTAACTTTTTTCTACTTTCGTTAAGTATTGGTAAGAAACTGTTGAGAATAATCATAGAGCATTGTTAGACTGGCTCGTTGAAGAAAGATATTTTGGAGACTTGTGGCATAATGGAGAGATTACTGGATTAATAATCAGAAGGCCTATTTGACCACATGACAACTTTTTTTGCTAGGCCACGGTTTTGTTATTTGCACATTGGAAAAAATTATTCCTGTTCCTCTTCAGTTACAGAGGCCAAATGAATGTGTAAACTTTTGTGCTATTTGTTATTTGTACCTATATGTGTGTGTTTCAAACCATGACTTTTTTTCTGTTAAGACATCTTGGGTGTTATAGACTGAAATACATTCCTCCAAACTTCACCTATGAAGTCTAACTCCCTAAAGGACTATTTCTAAGCTAGGCCATCGTGGAGCAAAGGAAGGTTAAATAAGGTCACAAATGTGAGATCTTAATCCAGGAGGTTTGCTGTCCTTATGAGAGAGAGTTGCAGGAAGGAACACACCAGGGAAGATTGTGCATACACAGTGAGAATGCCTTGCACAGGTGAAGAGGGGGTGAGGGAAAGTAGCCCTGCCAACCGCTCATTCTTGGACTTCCAGTTTCCAGAACCGTAACGAAGAAATTTCTGTTAAGTCTCCCAGGCTGCAGCATTTTATTCTGGTGACCTCAGCAAACTATTATATTGGAAATTTACCTTAAAATATGTGTAAAGAATTTCATTTTTAAAGACCCCAGATTTGAACAGTTTTATTGTGTAAGTAGTATCTTTCTTTTTCTTGGAATACCTATGTCATTCCTAATTTCTGCTATTACAGATAATGCTTTTAATATCATTGTATTCTGGTAAACCATTTTAAAATTTAAAAAGTCCACCAAAAAACCATAGTATAAATTAATGGGGATAAATTATGAAGATTGTTATTATTATTTTTGCAACTTTTATGAGTTTAAAATCTGAGGAGGAAGAGAGAGAAAGAGAGAGCATAATGAGAATAAAATAGTATTAAATATTTAAACTAGTGTTTTTCTACAGGCATCTTTGTCTAGGAACATAACCAGAAAAGTCTTTTCAGAGATCAATATTATGATCACAGATAACATCCATTAAACAGGGACCCTAACACGAATACTTTTTGTTAGCAGCAATTTGACAATGGAGTTCACAAATAGGGATAGGAAAAGGATTCTACCTTCAGGAAATAACTTTTTAAAATTATTGCCCCTGCATAGAAATGAGCAAATGTAAGAAGGAAGAAGGCATGCTTGCCTTTGTTGGTCTTTTCCTTGATTTTATGCACAGTGACTAAGATCACCTGTTCCCTGTATGCCCACTTATTATGTAAGGATTGACCTTGACTATAACAATCAGCCTGTGCTGTCCACGTTTTCCTTTCACTGTGGCCATTCCACTAAAGCCAGTGCTGAACCCCTACAGAAAACTTTATTCAGGGTTACAAATTCATGATGGTGAGTTTCTACCCTCAAAGTGAACAAACTAGTGAGAGAAACTGATAGGAAGAAAACCAACGAGCTATCATGAAAACCGAAGGACTTATCCCAGTGGCAGCAAGGAAAGCTTCCAGCGCACATTAAAGAGATCGGGTACACATTGATAGAGGAGGGGAAACAGAGCACAGACTGAGTGTTGCTGAGCAGGGTCAGGTGGAAAAGCTGGCAAAGGCACCTAACCTCTGAAAAGAAATGCACAGGCTCATGGATACTACAGATTGCACGACAGGGGTGAGGCGAGATGAACCTGGGCACCATGGGGACCAGTGGTATGAATCTTGAATTATTAAAAAACCACCAAAATATTTTGCGCAATTTGCATTTTACAGTTACCAAACAATTTTAAGGGGTTAAAAAAAAAAAAGTTGGTGGCCATGAAGCAAGGCCAGCAGATCTCTGTAGCTGCTGGTTTCAAAAAGGAGCCTAAAGAGAATTCTTTCTGTGGTCTGTTGGCCATTTCAGAACTTTGGAAATGGAATGGTCAATTCATCAGAAAGAAATAGCAGGTGAGTATGGCGGACTTTAGGGGGCCTGCAGGGGAGAGACCCTGGCGCCTTGGGACCTGCACCGTGTGGTTGACTCAGCATGCCGAGAGAACAAGGAGCTCCTCCCCTCTCTGGGGGGTGGCTGAGAGTGTGGCAGACTTTTGGCAGCCCGAAGGAGAGAGACCCTGACACATCGGGATCTGCACGTTGCAGTTGACTCGGAGTGCCAGGAGAACAAGGAACTCTTCCCGTCTCTGGGGCGCAATTGTGATCCTGCCTGCATGTGGGCTGAGAATCAGACAACTCATGTCGTCCTGTCCCCCATCCTATGCCCCCCCACCTCTCCCCCCCTGCCTAGCAAGTGGGAGCCAGTGAACTACACATCTTGTGAAAAGATTGGCTATGTTATTTAGTATGAGCTCTCCATATGCAAAGATAAGGACTATTTGGAAGAAAACAAGGCACAACATGACAGACAGCGAGGATCTCTGGTTGTCTAGCTTTGAAATTTATGCTTTCTTATGTCCCATTCTGTTCTGTTTTGTTGTGTTTAATTTTACTCCCTTTTAAAATAAATTTAAAAAAATAAAAAATATAAAAAAACAAAAACAAAAAAAAGTTGAAGAAAATATATTTTTCCTGCTTTAAGGTGAGGAAAGAGAAAGTTTGCTCCTTATCCCATCTCCCAGAGCTCAATTCAGGAGACACTGTGTACAAGACAAGGCTGTGATATTATATGACATGACGGGACAGAGGAAGACTCCACGTATTAATGTGGGTGTGTGGCAGACATACTTCGTATTTCTCAACTCATGGAATTCTGGCTCGCTTTGCACTTGCGTTGGTGCATAGCACACATTCGCTTGTGTCACCGTTGAAGTTCTGTATCTGCCAATCACTGTGCAACCTAGACAACTTAGACCTTTTCTGAGTACCAGTTTCCTTCTCTAAGGTAAGTAAAAGAAGCTACCTAGTAAGGATTTTGTGAGCACTGGATGATATAATGCTCCTAAAGGTGTTTGTTATCTATAAGATGTAAGGCAAATAATGTTTTTATTAGAACATCTCTTGTGTGTAAGAGAAGGAGAGGAAGGGAGAGAAAATTAAAAAAAAAAAAAGTGGCAGGGGGAGAATGCGCTCTGTACTACTTTTCCAGAAGGTGGCAGTGTTTTGATTTCTAGGCAAATCTTTGATTCCCCCGGTGTGTATTTCCTGGGAAAGTATATGAGCTGAAGACTCTTATTCTCCATTTTTTTTTTTTTTGGCCTTATTTCGCTTTGTTTCAAACTAGGGAAAATAATACATAGCAAAGTTACTGAGAGCAAAGTCTTAGGGGGCCCATTAAGAAGTTATTTGTTCTCTGGCCCCCACTTCTGCAGCGCCTTCTTTAGCTGCACGTCTGTCTGCAGCCTTTTAAAATGCCTGGGTTGTTGCCTGGTGCTTGAAGCGAAGACTTTCGCTTTGGGTCTGATTGCTGTTTTTCTTTGGTTATCTCTGTCTTCTACATTGTTAACCCTACATTGTTAAAACATGCTCAGACAATGTGAATTGAAGGAACACTTTCTGTCTCTGCCGATGATTTGAATAAAATTGCAGAAATGGTCACGAGCTTCAGAGGCTTACAGTCAGTCTTGCTGGGAAGCCGAGCACAAAGGTGCCTTGACCCAGTCACATACAGAGCATCAACATGAACAAACAAACGTACCGCTGGAGGGCCAGGAAATGCAGAAAACAGTCAGCAGGGAAAAGTGATTCGGCTTCCTGGAGGAATTAGATTCTGCCGTGATTGCAAATCAAAAGCTCTTGATGACGACTCGCAGCCTACGCCGCTGCATAGCCCTGAAACACAACCAACACACCTTGCAAACCACCATTCCTACAAAGTGCTCAGTTTATGAATATAAGTGGATTTTCCTTAAAATAATGGTTTATTTAGTGGAATAAAAATAAATAAAATATACTACTTCTCATTACTTCTTATAATGACACGATGATCATCTGGATATATAATGCAAAAGTAACGTTTCAGAGACCATGTTGCACACATCTAGGTGTCTTTACTATATGTCTAATAACACTAGACTTGTGGTAAGTTGTTTGATTGATAATGTAGAGGCTTGATATACATCAAACCTAGAAACAGCTTGAATTATCTTTTTAAAATCATTTTCTAAGCAAATTACTTATTACATGGGGCTAGAGGGGAGTAGAGTAAGGATGGAGAAAGGAGAAAGCCATATAAAGGGATGTAATGAAACATTTAAGGATAACATTGACGGATATATTTATTAACTTAATGATGGTGACAAACTCATGAGTGCACACATATGTCAAAGCTTGTCAAATTCCATACATTAAATATTCGTAGTTTGTTGTATTCCATGGCCACGAAAGCTGTGTTTCATTCATTCATTTATTTGTTATTCTATTTACTTATTTACCTTTTTTTTGCACTAGAAACTGAACTCAGGGCCTCATGCTTGCCAAGCAGATGCTACTCCATTGAGCTGCATCCCCAGCCCTAAAGCTGTGTTTTAAAAGCTCAAAAATAAATGAGTAAACTTTCTCTCTAGTATTCTGTTGGATATGAAGGTGTTCCCTGGATTTGGTTTTGCTTTCCGTCTTCACTGTGATGAAGATACAGCACTACTAGGGTTTTGATGAAATCCAAGTCAGCTATGACGTACACTCTAATTTGATATTCATTGTTTTATTTCATTAAATGCTGAGACAAAGAATGATGATTTTTTTAAATTGTAGGAATTAATTGTTCACAGGGTACCATGAACCCTTTCTCGGGAATGTGTAACTGATGCACATTAGATTTTGTTTTATAAGGGAAAAGAGACCAAGATTCCGCTCAAGGGTCAATCTCTAATCATTGCACCTCACCGAAGTGAAGCAGTAGGATCTAGTTCTGCAGAATTTCTATCACCAGGGAAATTGACACTTACTAACTACTAGCATTTTCCTTTCCAGTTTATTTTACCTAATTTTGTCCAACAATTTAAGTACCTGCTATCTCAGATTAAGGAGCAAATATTTCTCTGGCCAGGCCTTTGTTTTGTCTGTGAGAGCAAACAAATAAGCCATACTGAAAAAAAGAGTTCGAGACCATCTGCGATGTTTAGTAACACACACTTGATTTGTGAAAGCCATTTCTTTTTTTTGCATCTCATTTTATCCAACTCATACATAATGTGTGTGTTAGGTTAGTTTCAGGCCCCTGCCAGGTTTAACCTTTTGTGACTGACAGAGGTCAGGTTCTGTTAGCTGACCCGGATTCAATAACAGGTTCCTGCAAGGGATGTCAGGAGTTGCTGTAATGCAGTCTGACCGGTGCATGCATTTATATCAGCACTTAAACTGCGTTGACACGCTGCACACTGATGCAATGGATCCTAACACGTAAACCACGAGCAGGAGGCCCATGCCCCACAGCCACACATCAGCATTCCCCGCCACAGTTTCTAAGCTGCCCAGGTTCCCCAACAAAGAAGGAAGGTAGAAAAATTGCTTCTGATAATGAATACCAACAAGCTAGGATCAGTATCATCCATGGCTTGGCAAAAGCAGTATTTTCCCTAGAAAATTAGAGTCCAAGTCCTGGTCCTAGCTTGGTATGAGTCCTCAGATTAGAGTTCAATTTATGCATATTTAAAACTTTAAAATGCCAAGTATGGTGACGTGTGCCTATAGTTCCAGCAACTCAGGAGACTAAGGCAGGAGAATCACTTGAGTCCATGAGTTCAAAGTTATCCCTCAGCAACACAGTGAGACCTTGCTTGGAAGAAAATTTTAAAGAGTAAAAAATAATAAAACAGGAATAATAACTCACTGAACGGTTCCTCAGATGCCATAATAGATGTAAAGTTCTATGCATATGTGTCATTTGATATGAGTTTCTAGAGTAAAACGTGACACAGTTTTTACACTGCAGAGAAGAGGACTGGGGCAGACATGTAACAAAGACTTATCTTAAATGATTAAAACAGGGACCATTTTGGTGCTTCTGGCCTGTAATCCCCGAACTCTGGGAGGCAGTGGCAAGAGGGGCACTGGATAATCTAGTGACTTAGTGAGAACCTATCTCAAAAATGGGGGGGGGGCTAAGAATGTAGCTTAGTGCAAAGGCCCTGGATTCAGTCTCTAGTACCACACACAAACATTTGCACACGCACAAGCATGCACACACACACACATCAAAATAAGTAAGTTAGTAAGAGGACCAGAAAAAACCTTAAGCAGAATCTCCTAATTCACAAAATTAACAACAACGAAAGTTAAACTCTAAAATAATTGTAACCAATATAGAAAAAGAAAGAATTTAATAAAATTTAACAGCTATTCATGATTTCAAATCATCAGAAAATATCCCCCAAAATCTTCCTGTACTAAAAGGAGGTCATGTACCAGGAGCCTAAATCAAATATAATAACAGCAGAAATAATTCTCAGTGAAACACAAAGCAAGTTAAAGATCTCCCTATAATCACCACTCTTACACCACATTCTAGAGATCATATCTGATAATAAAATAAAATAAAGGAACAAATTAAATAGCTATTCAAAAAGAAGTGAAAATGTTCCTTATGTGCAGATAATAGGATCATCTACTTAGAAAATCTGTAAGAATCAATTTTTTCAATTATGAAGACTGGGAGTCCTGCTATGTGGTTAGATTCAATAGCTTTTTTCAAACATTAGCAAAGCCAATTAGAAGATATAAGATAAAAATAATAACAGCAACTAAGAAGTTGCTAGAAATGCACGACTGTCTAATTTAATTTACTAAAATGTGTGAGCAAAGACCTGAATAAGTGGAAAGATAAAACAGTATTTCTGGGCAGGAAGACCCACAAACAAACTGTGCTGGCTGACAGTAAAAGAGTAAGTCAGCTTTGTGCATGCTGACTGCAAAGATGTTAAAGATATCTTGTTAACTGAAGAAAAACATTGCAGACTAATAGAAAAGCAAACTATCCATTTTTGAAAAATCAAAGTCACATTACTTCTATTTTTACATATGCAAGTAAGTGATTAGCAAAAAGTTCATGTGTTTATCCTAAGGGAAAGTGTCTAGGATTGGGCCCAGAAAGGAAAGACTCATCATTATCTGTATTTTCAGGACTTTATGTAACAATAAATAACAGTACATCACTTGTGAATGTATTGATGACAAGGAGGAAGACAAATGGAAGAATGGGGAAAGAGGCCTTTTAAAAGAGAAAAGATATATTCAACAGGTAACAGCAGCAGCAAACAGTTTAGGATGGAGGAAAAGCCCAGAAAAATGGAAGTGAGAATAAATAGGAAGGAGACAATAATTTAGCACTGCAGTCCATAATTTACAAAGCACATCTCACCTCATAGTGCTAAAGATAGTCGTTTAGAGCATTCATTCTGGGTTGAATCCTAGCTCTGCCAGTAGCTCGCTCTGTGACTTTGGACAAGCTATCCAAACTCTGTAACCTTCAATTTTCTCATCTCTTAAATTAGATTACTATGCTACTTTATTTATAGCATCTTGACAATAAATCAAAAGGCAAAGAAAAACTTGGAGCATTGTGCTCATACAGGCCAGTCTCGACTTTCTAAGTATCTCTGAAATTTAAAATTCTTTAATGTGAAAACATACTGTGCATCTTCTCCCATGGAAATCAGTGTTTTCATCCAAACAGTGTCCAGCTGGCAGTGTAGCTCAGCGGTGGAGTGCTTGTCAACCGTGCTAAGGCCTTGGGTTTAATCTGCATCACCACAATGGAAACGGAAAAGCAGGAGAATGAATACAAACTTTACTGAACTCTCTCCCTGAGATGCCCTGTCACATAGTGTTATCAAGTGTGTTTTAGAGTCCGCACTCGCCAAGAAAATACATTGCACTGAGCAGGGTCATTCTCTAATGTGTGGAGAGTGAGCCTCGGAAAGTCACTCTGAAGAAGCTTCTACAGCATTTCTTTTCTTTCTGATTTGCTATAGATTGGGTCCTTCTTCTCTTCAGTAAAAGAAATGGGGAAAAGGATTTGTAAGACAAGTCAGCTCCAAAACAGAAAATCATCCTCACCCCAGAAGCAGCCTTTTTGCCTTTAACGGTAACAGGTGAGAAGGAGGCCACCCATTGTTAATATTTTAACAAGAATGTAGGCATAAATAACAGTGTTATAAATGTGATGCTATAAACCAGAGAGGTTGTGCCTGTGAGTCTTTGCATGATTAGGCTTTTGGACAGTGAAGAAAGAAAGAGAGAAACACAGTCAGAATTTGATTTTTATCATTGCAGAATTATAAGACATGGTGAGCCGATCGGGCATAAAAATTAGTGTTTCAATATTCCAAGAGAATGCTGTAGGTTCAGAGAAACCCATATGGATTGTGTACAGGTAAGGAAGTACCTTCCATGAATAATGCACGGAGGAACTGAATCTCCAAAATCTAAATGGAGTGCTCACTCAGCCATAAGAACACAGGGTAGGTTCGCAGCATCAGTCTATTTTTTTGCCATTATTATTCTTATATATTCTGCAGCATCCATTCATCAGTTGAGGCAAAAGTTCAGTGTTATCAATGATCCTTTTTAATTTTAAAGTCAATTAATTTTTAAAGATATTAATTGAGAATATTAAATGAGAACTCAGTTCCGAGAAGTGAGTTTAGTTCTCTGCTTAAAATTCTTCAAATATTTTAATTTTATTCCTTTAGACCCCCAAATCTACTTCTGTTAAAAATTTCATATTAAGCTTTTGTGGAGAAATATTTAGATTATAAGTAATTTTATGCACCACAGTAACGAAGCAATTCGCTTAACCTTTTCTGGCACTCTTGCCCTGAAGCATTTCCTCTTGATTCTACTGTCCCTTCATGTCCAGGTCTTGCCATTCTTTAAGAGCCTCAGGTTCCCCAGAAAACTTATGGAAAAGGTGCCACATTCCAAGGGAGGCTTTGCCCATCCGCACCCTTGACTCCCAGCTTCCCCCTGTCGCGAGACCTTCTGTGAGTTTCAGCACCAAAGTCTGGAGGTCTCTAGAGCAAAGGTTACATTATAAGACACATGGTGACTCACAAGTCACCTCCCCTCCAGCATCAAAAGCATTTTATTTTTAATCAGTACTGGGGATAGAACTCATGACCATGCACTTGCAGGCAGGCACTTATGCGGCTGAGCTAAATCCCCAGCCCTATCAAAAGCATTTCTGAGCATCTCCTGCCAGAAGCACTATCTAATATTAGCCATATATAATATAGCCCATCGGTCTGTATTTCAGTGTCTGCGCTGAGAAATTTTTCTGGATTAGTAGGGTCCTTAAAGGAATAGTTTGATACCACTCTGGTGTCACCACACTGACCTGTGCTATCATTTCCAAATCAAGATAAATCAAGACATGTTGTGGAGTGACCATTACAGGACCTGAAAGCATCTTGACCTAATATAATTGAAATCAAGTTTGCGTACATGGTGCCAGCGATCAACTGAACCCAGGGTTTCTCATATGCTAGGCAAGTGCTCTACCAGTGAGCTACACTCCCTGTCTTGAATTTACATCTGATCCCTTTGGAATCAGAGAATCCCAAGCACACGCAGCAATCTTAGATCAGTGATGGTGAATTGTTTAGAGCTTTCAGTGACAACAGTCTTCTTCTGTGGCATGTGTGCCATGGGTTCACCACCACTGCCCTAGTTTAGCCAGTTCTTCGTAGGTGCCATTCCTCTTTGTGATGGGGATTCCTCAGGGCATATGATTAGTGTCACAAGGTCTCAAGCAGTCCTGGAACAAAAGCAAACAAGCTTCCAGCACGTTCTCTGCTAATGATGAGCAAGGGATGCGGACTAGGGGAGAAAAGCCTTGGTTAAGTCTGAATTTAGACTTTCTGTTTCCTCACAGAGATCTTGGGCAGAATTAGTAACCACTACGACCTTCACTTGGTTCAACTGTAAGATGAAAATAATGTCCCCTGCCTGTGTTACAATGGTATGGGAAGGCTCAAACTTCATAGTAATTGTGAAAATGCTTTGTAAAACACACACTCACACACACAAGCATATGCATACTTGGAGTTCTTCGTACTTTGTCATTGGTACTGGTGGACACACTGGCACAAAGCAAATCTCACTCCATAGAGTGCCAAACTCTCAATATCTGCTATATCTACTCTATGATCTTCTTAAAATACAAGCTCTAATCAGTAGATCTGGCTGGGGACTGAAGTATCTGTAGTGTGACCCAGTTCACAGGTGTTAACAATATCTCTACTCAGGCGACTACATTTATTTTTATTTTTTTGTAGCAAGGACTCAGTGCAACGTAGGACCCTTAAAATGATGAATGCACAAAATGGTTCCCTCTATGACTCTGGAAGTAAGCATCTGAACAACTTAGGTTATTTATTTCGAACATAAAGGCAGTTTTTGCTTTGCATCGATTGCCTGCACGGAGGGCACAAGGGCTGGTCACACAGCCTCGGTCGCAGACTGTTGGTTTCTGTTACCATAAACAATAAATGCGATCAAGGGATATTGATGAATGTCTTCTGTACATTTTTTTTTCTTCCTTTAGAGATTTTGCTTTGCCTAAACACTCAGCTACCCTTTAGAAAAAAATTCAATTTGGCAACTTGTTGTTGGCAGTCCTGAGAAATTATTTCCCGTCGGGAAGAGTTATGGCTGGGCTGTCTGAAAGGGCCCTTTTCTAACATGTGTCCACCAGGCCCCGCAGCCTCTTGGCAGCCGTGCACACTGTGACATTCATCTTTGTCACAAATAGCAAATCACATGCTATGGAATATCACGATCTCATTACGGGATGTCATCTCACGGCACAAATACATTATTTTCTCCAGATTTACAGACAGTGCAGCCCACATCACCACCCGCACATGATGGATGGACTCTATCTGGATGGATTTGGGTATGTGATTTACACATGGCAGGGCCCTGATAGGCATGGATCATAGCCAGCACCAGAGGCTCTGAGAAGGTTTCTCCTTCATGCTTCCTTAAACACAAAACCTCCTGGTTGGAAAATGTCATGGCACCTACTTCCAGGGAAAGAAAAAGAGCCAGTCCCAGCAGCCTCTCTCTCGGTAACTCTTTCTTTAGCCTCTCATGTATTAGAATAACGACCGCACAACAAGGGACTTTGATGACACTCACCTACAACCTCCTTGGCATGGGCCCACAGTAAAACAGCGGGTATCAAATCTAATGCTACAGCTGTCCTTTAACAAGACATTGTCTCTTACGTGGTGGAGACGAGGTTATGCATTTTGCAATTGCTATGGAGAACAAATAATCACATGGAGAGAATAACATATAAGACAATTACATACTTTTAAAATTTATGGCCACTTTGTCTTCTTGGAAAGAAAGAACTAAATCTCAAAAGGAAATGGAACGGTAGACATTGCATAATAAAAAATTTTAAATTAAAAGTAATCTGAAAGATGCTCACATCCTCTATTCAGTACTTTTATTTTTTTCTGGTCAGCTAATTTCTGCTGGAATATTTGAGGTATTTGAAGATCATAATTTCCAGGAGGGGAAAATATCTTTTTATTTCTGAAAAACTTGTACTTTAAGAAAGGTCTTACACAAATTGAATCTGTGTACCCACTCACTGGTGGTAGTCTCAAGGGTTAGGGGTTCACAAAAATTCTGTCTTGTTATCTTCCTAGCCCTCCACCCCCTCCATGCTACCTGCCACAGTACCTCTAATGCTATGATTTCACAGTTCCCAGGCAAACTTATTTTTATGAAGGAGTAGCATCCTATATTAATTTTTTCCAAATTCAGTTACATATATTTATCAGAGAGAGAAAGAGACAGACACAGAGACGGACACAGAGACAGACACAGAGCAAAGCAATTAAGAACTGCAAGCAAGGGAAATAGTGCTAGGACCCTAAAAATGCTGATGGCTCACCTACCCTTTGTTTGCTCTTATAATTGCACAGACCAGGATAAAATGAGAATGTATTTCTTCTGTTGGCTCAGTTCCCAGGTGGCTTTCTCAGAAAGGCAACTTACCACACTGGGCATGCTTTAAGGGTATAATATGACTTTTTTTCTTTTTGTAACGTGGCACCTACACATGAACCAACTACTCCCTTTGACTATCCATCAGAAAACAGCAATCATTTCCAGCTTTGTGGGGGAAAAGTGACTGTACTAGACTTAGTGAGCAGTCTCTTTTGGCTTCTACCATGGAGATTTCCTAGGGCATTGTCCAGGACTTTCCAGCTCTGCGAGTGGTCTTATGTCAAACTGAATTTCAAGTCTATCCTTTGTGTCTTTCCCACATGTGTGGACATTATTTCTGAGTGTCCATGACAGCTAATCTCTCCATTTCTCTTTTTTAAGAGAAAAAAGAATAGGTCTCCCTCACCTGCAACTTCATTTTACCTTGTATGACTTGTCAGGAAAGGGTGTGTCATTAAAGTCTGTTTGACCTTATGCCTTGACCCAAGACAAGCAATATCAGCTCCTCCAATTCCTTAAGGAGGGCAGCAATTAGTTAGAAATGAAGGGGAGAGAAGAGCCTCATCAGACAGCCACACTAAACAGACTCCTTGTCGGGGAAAAGGCATCAAGGTGTTCTCTATGAGCTTCTTGGTAAATACATAAATCATGCTCCTAATTATATTTCTATAATAAATGATAACTATTACATTGCTTTTTTACATCACTTTATTAGTTGCAATAGTCAAATATGGTTTAATCTCATTAAATATTAATATCAAACTAAGTCTCATCATTTTTTTTGCTCTTTTAACAAATGGTCACCAGTTTATTGACCGAAACATCTTTTTTTTTTTTTTTTTTTTGGTACCGGGGATCGAACTCATGACCTCACGCTTGCCAGGCAGGTGCTTAAGCCACTGAGCTAAATCCCCAGCCCGACCGAAACATCTTAAAATTTGTCATAGTTCACAGTTCTGGCAGATCAGAAAACCAAAAACAGGTTTTATAGGCCACAATCAAGTATCATCAGATTGCGTTCTTTCAAGAAGCATCAGTGGAAAACCCTTCCTTATCTCTGAATCCATCAGATAATTCCTTTATATCAGTGGTAGCAAACCTATGGCGCCCATGGTGGAGCTGGTTGTTTGTATCACTGAAAGCTCTAAAAGGTTCTCCATCTATGTTTTATATCAACATCCTTAATTTCACCATCCTTGTGAAGTCTCTTTTACCATGAAAAATAATATATTCCTAGGTCTGGGAATTTAGAATGTGGGATTCTTTAGGGGTGGAAGTAGTCAGGTCTGAACTAAGTCAAAGCAGACACAAATCAGAATTTTAAAATGTAAGTGTATTTTCTATCTACGAGGATGGTAAAAAGAAGGTGCAGGTGTCCCAGATTCTGATCTCAGTGTCTCTCCCCATGCTGTGTAAATGTGTGACTTGGGGTAAGCTATGTTCAGGTCTGGAGCTAGGGTAAGAGAGGAGTACCTTGGACACATGACTGAAGGTGCCATCCTAACTCAGGTGCCAACCCTAAGAGTGAAGACCTCTTCCCATCAGCCTCAAGGTGACTGATCTAAAGCACTGGGTAGTTTTACATGTCTATGCCTTGGCTTTCTCATCTGTAAACCTGGGGTATAAAGTTAATTATCATTGCTCTTTAATTTGCTTTACATTTTATTTTAGAAGAAATAACAAGGGCTGGGGATTTAGCTCAATGGCAAAGAGCCTGCCTGGCAAGCCCAAGGTCCTGAGTTCAATTCCTGATACCCAAGAAGAAATAAGGATGTAAGTAGTGGGCATTTATCATTATTATAGTGCATTTTTGACAGGTAAGTTTTCTTAAAGTATGAGAATAAATTCCTACTTTCCCTTAACTAATGAGTTCATTTAGGTTAAAAAAAAAAGTATTCATATACATATTTATAAAGATAGACCAGAGATGTATTTCTCTAGGAACCATTAAGACATTGATTCTCCAGCCTTGGCTAAATTTGGAATCACCTAGGTAGCTCTCAAAGTCCTGATACTACGTCTTACCAAAGAGAATTTCATTTTATTGGTGTGCAGTGTAGGCAAGGCCTTACATTTTTTTTAAATCTCAAGTTGCCACTAATGTACAACCAGAGTTGAGAACCACTGGTTAATTATGACTCTGAAGCCTCTAAAATGTGTTTTGAATTGATTTGTAGTTTAAGAAAAGTAGAGAGCAAATTTCACCCACTTGCAAAATGTATTCTGTAGAACCAAAGTGACACACAAAGTTCACGAAATCATGTTTTGATCCTACATAAAAACCTTTCCGTAACAATCATAGCATCCAGATACAGGTAAATCAGCCAGATGTGGTGGTGCACACCTCTAATCTCAGCACTTGGGAGGCTGAAGCAGGAGAATCACTGTGAGTTTAAGGCCAACCCGGGCTACAAAGTGAGTTGAAAGCCAGTCTGAACTGCATAGTGAGACCCTGTCTCAAAAGAAACCCCCAAAACAAAGGTACAAGTAAATCCTTAATTTTTTTAGAAAAAAAATTGTCAGAAGGTAAAAAAATTTAAAAAAACAACCTCACATGATATCTCTTATATAAATCCAACCGGTCTAATACAGTAATTCTTCACCCTGGCCAAGACAGCAGTTCTAGATTTTGACTGCACATTACAACCGTCTGGGAAACTTTTGAAATCAGGGATTCTGGCTGTACCTTTGAATAATTAGGTTGAAATCTCAGATGTTTTTTAGGTCTCCCTAAGTGATTTCCCTGTGCTAGCAAAGTCAGAACCCAGAATCTATCTTACTTTAACACGAAGTCAACAAAACCAACATTTACTGAAAACAAGCCACTTATACTCAGGAACTGCAAGAAGATGTTTCCGTGCCTCAAAAGGCTCCATGTCTAATGAAGGAGAAACATACGATGGTGTACAGATACTGAAATAAGTGGAGTTCGGTATGCAGTGCATGCTTGTAATCCCAGCACTCCAGAAGATCTGAAATTCAAACCCAGCCAGAGGATATTAGTAGCTAATGAGACCCTGTCTCAAAATACAAATAAAGAAGTGCTGGGGATGGTTCAATGTCCAGATCCTAGATTCAATTCTTAATATCCAGAAAAAAAATTTAGAAAAGAGAACAAATGGGAGGGAGGAAGGGAAGTGTGCAAAAACTCCTTTCGTGAGGCAGGGAGGCAGGGAACAGAGCAGTTGCAAGATTCAACGAGGAATTTTGTAAGGGTGAGATGGAAACAGGGTCATGGTAGCACAGATACCTGCAGAGGAGCCCAGAGGTCTAAGCAAATACAAGGAACCGACTGCATCTGGTAGATTTATTACTGCTCTCAGTCTGAATAGAACTGTGGAAACAGCCCCTTATTGAATAAAGAGAACACTAGCACTTAGTAACTTATTTAAACACAATTTTTGAAACACTCTTCAGCCAAAAAAAAAAAAAAAAAGTCCAGACTATGCATATACACGCAACAAGGATGAATCTCAAGGAAACCATACTGAGTAGAAAAAAACAATCTCAGACCACTGCACATTACATACTGTTCACATACCATTATTGAAATAGTAGAATTACAGAGAAAAAGAACAAATTAGAGGTTTCCAGGGCATAAGGATGAAGGGTGGGGGATGAAAATAAAAAGGAAGGGAGGGGGGATGCACTATTTGTGTTTCTTGATGACAGTGGTGGTACCATCCACCCACGTGGTAAGATGCACAGATCAGCCCCACACACTGCACTGTGCTGGGGTTCAGTGGGGTGACACCAGAGAGGAAGAAGACACGCCAGGCCTCTTTAAACTGTCTTTGCACTGTGCATGAATCTACATGACAAAACAACTTTTTTAAAAATGTGAACCAATAAGATGAAGCAGTTAAAAAAAAATCCCACGCCTTCACCTCCAGGAAGTCTCCCAGAAAGCAGCATCTCAGGCTGTCTCTTTGGGACCCAAAACTCTCGGACCCATAGAGTGGCCTGGGCTGTTTGGATCGAAAATCTGCACAGACCTCATCTCGGCGCAACTCTTTGGGGCTGGTAGGCCCGCCCTTCATCCGCAAGGAACTGCCTGGAGATTGGCATCTGGGCCAGGTCTGTTTGGGCCCGTAGCCCCACCCTTCACCCCCAGGAAGTCTCCCAGAAAGCAGCATCTCAGGCTGTCTCTTTGGGACCCGAAACTCTCGGACCCGTAGAGTGGCCTGAGCTGTTTGGATTGAAAGTCTGCGCAGACCTGCATCTTGGCGCGACTCTTTGGG
>PVJX010008825.1:0-63602 GCA_004027295.1 Dolichotis patagonum
ATGCCCTCCTCGTCCTGCTCAGATCAATTCCATACTAGGTTGTTTCATGTGAATTCCCTATATGTGACAATATGGACAACTATTTGGAAGAAAACAAGAGTCAATATGATAGAGAGTGAATATCTCCAATTGTCTAGTTTTGAAATTTTTGTCTCTTACATTGCTTTCTTGTGATCCGCTTTGCTCTGTTTTGTTGTGTGTAAGTCTACCCTTTTGATATAATTGCATGTATATTTGAGTGGGTAAGATGGATGACAATATTGCTGTTTTTGTCAGATCGTGGAGCAGAGCTGTTAACAGGCTCACTGTTTGAATGTCTACTTTATATGTTTTAACTTTGTAATTTGAACAACTATTTCCAAGAAGTCAGTATGTAATTTGTCAAGTAATAATTTCTTAGGTTTTTTTTTTTGTTGTTTTTTTCCTTTTTTCCTTGGAATACTGTATTGTCGCTACCCTTTATTCTGTTTTGTTTTGTTTTTTCCTCTTTAAATAAAATTATAAAAAAAAAATTTATGGCCTTAAAAAAAATTATGAACTTAGCTGGGAATGGTGGTTCAAGCCTGTAATTCCAGCTTTTGTGAGGCTGAAACAGGAGGATCATTGTAAGTTCCAGACCAATGTAAGCTACAAAGTGAGTTTAAGTCCAGCCCAAACTGCATAGCAAGACCCTAGTCTCATGAAGACAAAAAAGAAAAAAAGAAAAAAGAGTTATGGCTTTGCAGATGTAAAGACTTATTACGATATCAGTTTACAAATTTATTCTGGAACTCAACCATCGGGTGCTTATTCATATAGTAATAAACTGAATGATTTTGTGAACAGATTTGTTGCTCCCATCTCCCAAACTAATTAGAATGTGACACTTGACTATTGATTTACCAGTTTCCAATTGATGTTACATTTGCTAACTGAGCAGGTTGAGCAGCGCAGGAACTGTGCACAGGAACAAAGCAGAAATTTGAAATGAAATGTTGCAGTTTCAAAAACAGAAATTTGTGTAGTACAATCTTTGGATTTTAGAAAGATTTACATTGGCCTCATATGAGGCATAGAAAAACAAAGTACTACTGCTAATGTCAACATTACACCATGATGGAAATATTTATTTTTCTTTCTTTTTTTTTGGTAATCAAATTCATGACCTCACACTTGACAGGCAGGTGCTATGCCACTGGGCTATACCCCTGGCCCCATGATGGAAATACTGACAGGGAAACCTCAACAAAGTGGAAGCCTGACGTGAAAACTTTCTACAACAAAACCAAAGACAGAGTAGATACTGTTGACGAATTAGGCGGTAACTATAATGTCACTCAAAACACAGAGCATTGGCCAATGGTTGTGTTTTACTCAATCCTAAACATGTGTAGCCTAAATAGTTGAATAATTTACAAAAAAAAAAAAGTGCAAAATACTATGGAGAAATTTTCTTAGGGAACTGGAACCCATAAGAGATAATTTACAGCAGAGGAAAAACAAAATGTTTCTGCTCAGGGAACTACACAAAAAAAATTATGCAGCACACTAGTGAGCTAACAAGCAAACAAACAGGCACAACATCCCAAAGACCTACTATGACAACAGGAAAACCAAAAGAAAAAAGAAAAAAAGTCAACTGTGTCCTGTGTGTCCTGCAAGAAAGGACAGGAAAACAAAACATACATGTTATCAGTATAAGCAACACTCTTGTATGGAACATGTAATTTTCATGTGTGAAGACTGCCACGGATGTGAGCAAAGATTGTTGATGTAAAGTTCTACTGGTATTTTCATTTTAGGTCACATAGATTTTTATTTCTGATATCCTCTCTTAGGAATGTTTTTTTGTTTGTTTTTGTTTTTTTATACCAGGAATCAAACTCAGGACCTCAAGCTTGCCAGGCAGGTGCTGTGCCACTGAGCTATAACACTGGCCCATCTCTTAGGTTTTGTAAGCAAGTGCATGGCTGATGTGAAAATGTTGATGTGCATTCTAAGCACTCATTACACATGTGGTGTTTTATTGATATCTTATTTTCTTATTCAGGTACAATAATTGAAGTAAAGGTTCTTTTTTGTAGAATGTTACTGATATTTTCATGGTAGTTCATATAGGAATGTATTTCTGATGTTATCATTTAGGTTTTGTAAGCAAGTACACAACTGATATGAACATATTGATGTTTATTCTAAATGTGTAATACAGGGCTAGGGGTCTGGCTCAGTGGTGTAAGTGCCTGCTTGGCAAACGTGAAGTTGTGAGTTTGCTCTCCGGCACAATAAATAAATAAATAGGCAAGCAAGCAATACATGTTAAGAATTTAATACTTTATTTTATTGATATTTTATGTTCCTGTTAACTACACATTGCATAATATAGTAAGAACCTTCTCACAAAACAGTAAGACCAGTGAGATGTCAGGTATGTCCTTCAAAAAGGCCAGGAAAGCAAAACACATGTGCTGTCAGTGTAAGCGATGCATGTATATATATGGAACATGTTGTCATGTGTGCCGATTGACTTAGGTGTCATAATTAAAATATTATTTTTTGTAGAGTGCTATTGGTATTTTCATGGTGATTCATATAGTAATTTATTTCTGTTCTATTTTAGACTTTGTACACCAAAAACCAGTCAATGTTGAAAATTTTGATGCTTTTTTATGAACAGTAAATAGTAAAACTGCAATACTTTTGTGATATTTCTGTCTTGTTAAGCACTGTTTAATATAATAAAACTCAAAATTAAAATTAATAATTCATTAATAGAACT
This sequence comes from Dolichotis patagonum, assembly GCA_004027295.1. NCBI lineage: Eukaryota > Metazoa > Chordata > Mammalia > Rodentia > Caviidae > Dolichotis > Dolichotis patagonum. Next base: position 2,756 of record PVJX010008825.1, read on the forward strand.
ATTCTAAAGAATAAACAAGATTTTGACATACCCATGGTTTTTGACTTTTATGAAAAAATTGTGTTATGCTCTGTGGATTATATCATGGGGTATTATTCTGCCATAAAGAAGGATAAACTTAAGTTATTTGTAGGAAAATTGACACACCTTCATAATGTTAAGTGAAGTAAGTGACGTAGAAGATTAAATGTCTCATGATTTCTCTTCTATGAAAAAGCCAAAATATAAACAAAGTATAAAGTAAAAGTCAGACAATGGGAAAAAAAAAAGAGAGAAAAAGTTACTATAATCCAGCATGGTCAATATGTCTATTTTTTTCCTCATATATTTTTAAAAATCTAATTTTATTGGTACATATTAGATATACATAATGATCACATTCATCATAGAGAATTTGTACCTGTGCATGACACGGCTAATACCTTGGTGTCTTACGTGTTTTTTGCCTGTTTGGCAAAAAACTGTGTTTAATCTATGTTTATAGTGATTTGATAAGCACAACATAAATGAATCTGATGGTGCCCCCAAGAATTTATTTTACAAAGTGGGTGGAGAGGAAAGGGGGAAAAAAAGAATTGAGATGTGTTATGTATATGTACCAATTCACCACATTCAGTGTAATTATTATGTACTACAAAAATGTACTAATAAAGTTTTTTTAAGGCCTATGATGTATCTCAGTGTGAAGACCTTGGGTTCAAGTACTGGCCCCAGATTTTTTTCTACATTGTTTTTTTTTTCCCCATATTTAATAAAATACTGTAAAGTTATATTTTCTTTTCTCCTTCCTCAAAAGCTAATGTTGTTATGAATTTAGTATAGGTTTTCCTAATTTATGTTTTATAAAACTTCTACAGATATATTCTTTTTTTAAGATATATTCTTATATATCTATAAATAATATTTTATATAATCTCATATTATCACATAAGTATTTTCATTTTATGCAAATTGTTTTGTGGCTTTCTTTTATGACTTTTATGACTAACCACATTTTTTGAGATCTAGTTAAGTTTGGCATATATTAATGTGGCTTATTCATTTAATCTGCTAAATAGTATACCTGATGCCACTCTACCATAGCTTATTTATGTGTTCCTCTGTTGAAGGCTTCACAGTGCAGTGAATTACCCTTTCATTTGTATCTTGTCTCGAGGACACACACCTAGAATGGTGTTCCTAAGTCTCAGGTCAGAGTTCATGCACTTAAGACTTTTTTTAGTGCTTACTGTATATTTCTCATTTAATTAAAGACAGTGAAATTGTAAATCTGTGTATCACGGCATGGTCTTGCAGGAGGGATCTTTAGTTTTAAACTGAGGTGATCTCTGTCTTTGACATTCCTAAATGTCTTGTTCTACCCTCTCTCCTAGCGGCAGTACATACCTGTGAAAATGAAAAGTAGAGCCTTCTGGATCTTCGCTTGGGAATATGCTATGATGTATATGGGGAGCCTCGTGGTAATCGTTTGCCTCTCCTTCTTCCTTCTCAGCTCCTGGGATTTCATCCCTGCAGTCTATGGCTTCATGTAAGTAAAGACTTCATTAGCAAACTCAAGTAATTTGGTTTCCATAGCTCGTGCTGGAATCAGAGGGAAAGGGCCAGAGGCAGCATTTATAGCAGGGATCCTCAAACTTTAAGATGCTTCAGAGCCCCTTCAGGGTTTGTTAAACCCAGATTGCTGGCCCAGGTACAGAATTCCAGGGTAGAGACCAATAATTTGCATTTCTGAAGTTATCAAATGCTGCTGCTGGTGGTGGTCCAGTGTGTGAATGCACTTGAGAACCAGTGTGCTAGAGACACCTTTGATCTAGTGGGATAAAAGAGCAGTCCTAAGTAGCACCCAAAGCAGCTACCAACTTCCAACTAGGAAATGAAGTTCAATTCCAGAGAAGAATGGATATATTCCTTCATTGCAAGGGAGTAGGGATGGGGGTGGGGAGCCCCTGATGTTTAATAACTATAAAGGCACCTGGTGTATGTCAGACCATTAGAGAAAATATGTGTGGGTTTGCAGTGTTGCAGCCTTACCTAAGTGCCTGTTCATGAATTCCCAGTCATTTCCAAATACTCTGCATGTGCCACCATCTGAGGGTTAATTGTTGGGTGAGTCTGGTGAGTGACAGACACTTAACCCTGTCTGGGTAAGGAAAGGATCTAGAATAGCAGAACTTCCATTTGGGACTCTAGGCTGCTTCCTTGAGTTAAATCCATCTCATGCCTCATAACAGCTTAATTCTTTTAGATCTTTATACACTGATTTGGATGGGAGTTTGTGATGCCTGATGAAGGCATCTTCTATCTTTTGAAATAAAAAATATAACATAGGGCTGGGGATACAGGTCAAGGCTAGAGCATTTGCCTGGCATACTGGTGGCCCTAGGTTCAATTCCCAGCACCAAACAGATTTTTAAAATTTTTTTAAAAATAAAAGTATTGCGCACATAGCCAGGTGTGATGGAATGTGCTTGTAATCCAAGCACTTGGGAGGCTGAGGCAGGAGGATTGTCAGGAGTTTGAGCACAGTGTCCTGATTGTAAACTGTCCTGGGCCATAAAAGACAGGCTAATCTCTTGATTTCTAGGATGAATCCCTCCCTCAATTCAGATATTTTTGGCTTAGTCTGTATTTATTATAGCTTTGCATTCTTTGTTGTTTTGTCTTCCTTGTTGTTTTGTCTTCCTTGTTTGCTCCCATCCAAATCAGTGTATAAAGATCTAAAAGAATTAAGCTGTTATGAGGCATGAGATGGATTTAACTCAAGGAAGCAGCCTAGAGTCCCAAATGGAAGTTCTGCTATTCTAGATCCTTTCCTCACCCAGACAGGGTTAAGTGTCTGTCACTCACCAGACTCACCCAACAATTAACCCTCAGATGGTGGCACATGCAGTTCAACCTGAACTGTCTATTAAGACCCTCTCTCAAAAAAGAAAAAGGAACAACAAATGAAAACAATATAAACACTATATATACTTTTAAAGCAACCAGAATTGCAGCCAATTTTATATGATATAACCAGACAGTAAGTTTTCCAGTTAAACCCTAAAATCTCAACATGCTCTGAGGATCCCAGCAGAACCTCCTGGTGAATCCTGAAGCCCCTTGAAGTATCACTGCAAGCTGAGATGCACAGTCTTTTAAGTCCTGCTGTGGGGTGTGGAGCAACAATAGGGGAGGAGGAGGGTCTCTGAGCTGGTTCCTCTGGGCTGGTCTTTGCAATGATGCCAAAAATAGATCTTGTTTATTTAAATCTTTTCCTGCTTGGTTACAGTGCTCAGCAACTCCTGATTGTAAACTGTCGTGGGCCATAAAAGACAGGCTAATCTCTTGATTTCTAGGATGAATCCCTCCCTCAATTCAGATATTTTTGGCTTAGTCTGTATTTATTATAGCTTTGCATTCTTTGTTGTTTTGTCTTCCTTGTTTTGCTACTTACTCATCTATGTCTAAGGAACCCAGAGAACCCTTCTCATCCTGATCTCTTAGGGAGGAAGTCATCCTTGGCTGCCCAGCAATGACCTTAAGTCTTACGAGAAAATAAAAGCAAAGCACATGTATAACTCAGCTTTTTTTCTCTCCCTGTGTTTTCTTAATTCCAGACTTTCTGTTCCAGATCTCACACCAAACATCGGTCTTTTCTGGTACTTCTTTGCAGAGATGTTTGAGCACTTCAGCCTCTTCTTTGTGTGCGTGTTTCAGATCAACGTCTTCTTCTACACCATCCCCTTAGCCATCAAGCTAAAGTAAGTTGCTTTGTCCCTTGGTCCCCCAGTGTCCTTACAAGTGCTCTTTTCATGGCTGCACTTGCCATCAGGTTTATGACATCTTTGGCTGAGGAACCCAATCCTTGGCTGCCTCAGGTACCAGTGGCCAGAAGTAGCAGCTAAGAGGCACACACCAGCTTTCAAGCCCTGGATTTCCCCTCGCCTTACCTTGAGATGCCTCGGTACAGATTGCTACCAAGCCCACTCATGATTTTGGCAAGAGCAGGAATTGTATGGAGGATGTCTTTGGGAAAGTGGATCTGACTGAATGTCCTCCATCAGCAGCCTAGTGACTGTCTGAGGAGATTCTAGATGGATTAATTGGGAGGGTGGCCACCTGCAGCTCTACTTAATAATGTTCTGATTAATTTCTCTCAAAAGAGATTATCTGTTCTCTTCTGTAGTATGAAAGGGCTAAAATGTGTTGAGTCTTCTCCATCCTAGGCACCTTTTTAGGCTGTCTGAAATATAATCATACTAGCAACTTATGGATACTGGCATAATCTTATTTTCACCACTCCCATTTTATAGTTGAGCAAATCCATGCTCAGAGAGGTAGAATGATTTTCCCAGAGTCATGGCAGCTCATAAGCCCCAGAACTGGAATTCAGACATGGATTTTTATGGTACCACAATCTCTGCTGGATCATCCCTTTGTGTTTGGCCAAGCTCCTGAGGGAGAGAACTTACAGTAGCCCTGGATATGGTTTGTCATCCTGGCTTCAGAGAAGCCAGACCTCTGAAGAAGATCTTCCTGAGCAAGCCTCCAGGTTCTATGAAGAAAGAGGTCATGTGGGTGTGTTTAGTGTCATTAGGAAGGCTTTAGATCTGGCCTCTTAATTTTCCTTTCACACTCAGTCCACTCTTGGAGAAGCACTGGAGATTGAGCTTTATCCCCCACTGTCCCTTGACCAGGGCTGTGAGACAAGTGAGGTACTCACAAGAGCAGCATGGTGTTTAGCTTCCATGCTGGAGACAGCCAGCTGCAGTTTACAGACTTAATCAATTCATTTTGCTTCTCTGAACCTCACATCTGTCCTATCTTTCTCACGTGTCTGTGAAGGATGGAGGACAGAATTGCCTGCCTTGAGTAGTTGAGGTTTGTGACGATCACTTGAGATGATGATGCAAAAAATGTTTCGCCCTTAGTTTAGCACAGAGAGTTCAGGAAGTGCTTGCTTTTGCTGTCATTTATTATTATTATTATTATTATTATTAGTCACCGGGAATCGAACTCAGGACCTTGCACTTGCCAGGTAGGCACTGTGCCACTGAGCTATATCCCTGGCTATTATTAGTTTAGAATCATAATTTAAAGTCTTATTAGTTAATGTAAGAATTCCAGCCCTTACAAGCTAAAGTAACTGCCTATAATTCAGTTTTCTTTCTGGACATTAAGGGCCTACAGACTTCACTATCATATTGTCAGTAAGCAAAGCACCAGCCAAGAGGCACTTCCTGCCCTGGGACCTGTTGTCATAGGGGCCTCTGGCAAGGGAAGCTGCCTGATGGCTCTGACAAGCAGTTATTTAAGCCTGATAATAAGGAGCTGACTTCACTTGTTTTCTTCCTCCATGTCTTCTGGGGGAAAGGTCCAGAGCTGCTAGAGGCAGGGAGTGGCTAATAATGGGAAATGGTTCTGGTTGGTTTCCTAGTGTTGCCAGGCCCTCCTCACATCTTCTGGGCATCTCCGCGTCTGTAGTTTTCAGCTCTGCCTCTGAGGCCTAGTTAGTCCCTGTTGTCTGGGTAACAAGCTAGCCCATGCCTGAAGTGCCCTCGGAAGTATTTTTTGTTCCTTTCATTTTTTGTTTTGTTCGAGGGGTGGGGTCACGATGGACCTGGTTCCTGGCTGATCTTTCTCTGTCTGTCTCCCCTGTCCTGCCCTAGGGAGCACCCCATCTTCTTCATGTTCATCCAGATTGCCATCATCTCTATCTTCAAGTCCTATCCGACAGTGGGGGATGTGGCCCTTTACATGGCCTTCTTCCCTGTGTGGAATCATCTCTACAGATGTGAGTATTCCAGCTCTCCCTGTGGGTGACAGGTTTGTGCCAGTCTTGACCTGAATGAAACAACCAGGGAGAAGGGAATTGATAGGCATTTACTGGGCATCTGCTGAACAGGCAGCACTAGGAGAGAGGTGCAGTACCTACCCTCTGGTGTTATGGCCAGTGCTGATACTAAACATAAATAGCATTCACTGAGCACTAACTGTATTGTAGGCTTCTAAGAGTGTTACATCCAGGGCTGGGGATTTAGCTCAGCGGCACAAGAGCTTGCGGGCAAGCACAAGGTTGTGAGTTTGATCCCCGATACCAAAAAAAAAAAAAAAAAGTGTTACATCCATTAGTTCATTGTATCTTCACACCAGCCTTTGAGGTAAGTATTGTGCAGAAGAGAAAACTGAGGTACAGAAAGGTAGAGTCTCTTAACTTGGATCATGTGCCTGGACTGGGCATGGTAATGCATGCTTATAGTCCCAGCACTCAGGAGGCTGAGACAGGAGGATGGCCATGAGTTTGAAGCTAGCCTGGACTACATAATGAATTCAAGGCCAGCCTGAGCTACATAGTGAGACCCTATCTCAAAAAAAAAAAAAAAAAAAAAAAAAAACACATGACCACAAAAGAGAATGGCTAGTTTTAGAAACTAGATCTGTGAGCCTCTCCTCAGCTCTAACAGGGCTTTCTGTGACAATGAAAATGTCCAGTATCTGTGTAGTTCAACAGAGTAGTCACTAATGTGACCAAGAAACTGAATTTTTAATTTAAATTCAAATTTAAGAAGCTATAAGCGCCTGCCTGGCAAGCCCAAGGTTGTGAGTTCAATCCCTGGTAACCCCCCCCAAAAAAAGACCAAATTTAAGAAGCAACATGTGGCAGGGCTACCACATTGCACAGAGCAAGTCCAGCCTTGGACTCAGAACCATCCCCAACATTTTAACCAGAGTTCCTAGAGACTGATGAGTGACACCAAACTTCCTGCCTCCCATGAAGACCCAGCTCAGCTTTGCCCATTCTCTCCTCAGAAGATAGTGCAGTGGTGTCCTTTAGGCCCTAATACTTCCCTCAGTTGATCTTGTAGCCCTGTCTGGTCGTTCTTAACAGTGTCTGGAGTTCCTATAGGGTAGATATCATGACCCCTTTGCTTCTTTGTCTCCAACACCTAGCATAGAACCTAACACTCAGAAGTATTGACAGATGTCTATGGCAGGGGCTTTTAAACCTCCCTAAGAAGGAGGCAGTGTCAGTGACCCAGCTGTTTCCCTTCTACTGTGACTGCACAACAGAGTGTCAGGAATGAACTGGGGGAGTGCAGACTTCAGAAGAAGTGAGTCTTTGTTGTTTTGGGGGATTATCTGGGTGTCAACCAGGAAGTGAAACTGACCAACTGCCAGTAGGAAACCTACCTGTTAGTGTAGGTGCCAGCAAAAGTAAACAGCCGGGTGGGTGGGTCAGCTACTGGGGCTCCAGGTGGCTCCCGTAGGTGAGGCCCAGCACAGTGCTGCTTAGTCCGTGCTCATTGAGAGGAGGAAGCAGCATCTTCTGCCTATGACATCCTCATTGTACAGACAAGAATCACTCAGTCCAGGGGGCTGAGTCAGCCTCGAGCCCCCAGCACACTGGCTACTGACAAATCATGAGGTTACTAAAACATATCAACATGCCCCAGTCTGTGACAGGCAGGTCACTGAGACACCACTCTTCTTTCCATAAAAGTGGGTTGTTTTTCCTTAGCTGTCTTTCCCACAGGGCACTCCCTTTCTCTCAGTATCTTTGACTCTAAATTGCTGAACCCAGTTTTCAGACAAACTGACATGAATCTACGTCCTCTCTTTCCTGTCATAGTTTTTAATTTTTTGGAGGGAAGGGATGGAATGGGTATTGAGGATTGAGCCCAGGGATTACTGAGCTACAGTCTCAGCCTTCTCCCTGCCTTTTTGTCTTTTGAGACAGGGTATCACTATGTAGTTCAGGCTGACCTTGGACTCACTGTGTGGCCCAGGTAGCCTCAAACTCAGGGTGATTCTTCTGCCTCAGCCTTCTGAGTGCTAGGGTTATAGAGGTGAGCCACCATGCCGAACTTAGCTGGCCTTTTTGAACAGTTTTATTTTGAGGCAAGATCATACTGAGTTGCCCAGCCTAGCATCCAATTTGTGATCCTCTTGCCTCAATCTCATGAGTAGCTAGTATTATAGGCATATGTCACCAAATTTGGCCATTGAATATTTATTAGCCTCTGATTTTTTTCATCTATCAAATGAGACTTTCAGGTGTGGTGATGCACACCTGTAATCTCAGCACCCTGGAGCCTGAGGCAAGAGGATCGGCTAGGCCAGCTTAAGCTACACAGTGAGCTCAAGACAGCCTAAATTACAGAGTGAGATCCTGTCTCAGAAAACAAAAACAAAATGAGGAATCAAATGAGGAAACTGTCTTTCAGGGGAGTTTGAGAAAGAAAATGTGTTAATAACACTGTGGTTATCATCATCAGTAATAATTAGGAAGGGACTCATATTTCCATCATCAAAGCTTCCAGCTTGGTGCTAGAGTCACTGAAATAAATATATTTTTCAAAACTTGAAACAAAGTATTTTATGCCCTTTGAGGCAGTGAGGCACAAAGAAGAAAGATGAGGTTTCCAGAAACCTGGATGATGTAATAGATGCTGTTGCCGGCCGGTTGGGCAAGATATGTACAGGCTCAGCTGCTACACGGAAGAGTGGCTGCTGCCCTGCACTGCAGCTGCAGAAAGGAGTACTTGTGTTTGGGACTTAACAACTCTGAGTCATTATACCAGCGATGATCATCTTAAGCCTTGAGCAGAGAATTTGGGCAGTCTATAGACCTATTTGAGTATTAATGTGGTCAGGAATCCAGTTCAAATCCTGGTTGCCAATGCTAATGTGCCTGTCCCACTGCACCGTTCAACTTTCCTGAACTGGACAATAGGGAGGAAAAGCGGAACTGGCTCTGCCCTGAATGTGGGCCCCAGATGCTGGCTTCTGTGGAGCTGGGGGCTGGGGTGAGTCAGACAAATGTGCACTTACTGTCTTAGGGAGCAGCCTACTGGTAGAGCTAGTGCCAGCCTGCAGTGGTCCAGCTAAGGAACCAGCTACCAAAGGGCTGGAATAAATTGTGTGTTGTTTTGTTTTATTAACTATTGTAGAATATTAATAAAATAAGCCAAGAAAGGTGACACACACCTGTAATCTCAGATCCTTGGGAGGAGGCAAGAAGATCACAAATTTGAGGTCCTGGGCAATTTAGTAAAACTCCACCTCAAAAAAAAAAAAAAAAAAAAAAAAATATATATATATATATATATATATATATATATATATATATATATATATATATATATAATGAAAGGACTAGTGCAGCTCAGTGGTACAGTATCTGCCAAGCATGAACAAGGCCCTGAATTCAATCCCAAGTACTACTTGAGGCAAAAAAAGGAGAAGGAGGAAATCCTGAAGAATAATTACATAGTAAATTCCCATGTACTTAGCCTATAGTTTAAGAAAGGAAATATCATCCTGACTTTTGAAACTCCTTTATGTTCTTCCTGATAGAACTGAATGTTTCAAGTGAATTTTTATTTCTGAGTATCTGAGACTCAGAGGGAATGTGATTCACCAGTAGCTTCAGTTCTTCTGTGGTGGTGCCAGGTATTAGATAAGCCACCCAGTGAAGGCAGTGGGGAACCTGACTCCTGGCCCAGCAGGTCTGATGAGGGGTGAGCCCTTCGTTTTCTCAGGCCCTGGTCATCTCTGACGCCTCTTGTGGCCTGGAACAAGCTGTCCTGTGCCCTGGGTCTGCAGTTCCATGTGCTCTGGCATGTAGCTTTAATCTTCTGGCCTGTCACCAGCAAGAGTGAGTGGCAGCTCCCTGGTCCTGCAGAGGTCACCACAGACCAGAAGCCAATTGGATGCTGGTCCTTCCAGCACATGGGAATGTTGAGTGTCACTTCTAGATCAGAGGCTACATGTGACCCTCTCTCCTCTCCACTTCTCTGTCACTCAGTCACTCACTTTAGTTTCCATCCCTGGCTAGAGGCACAGGACCAAAAACCATCTTGCCTGTCAGGTACCAGTTAGTCTTATTAGAAATAATGTATGTTCTTTTCAGCAAAATAATTTCCAGGGGTTAAAGAAGAATCACTGAGAATTAGAAATAGTGATATCAGTGTAGAGGCATGGAAAGCAGATTTGTTCTCTTTTCTTGGGATTTTAACATTAATAATAACAGCAACAACTTTCAGTACAAACACCCCTTTTCTTGACTTCCTGCTTCTGAAGTAGAAGAAAAGATGGATGCTTCTCTGGGAAGCCTCTGAGGCCTGAGTCCAGAATTTAGCCTCTCAACTGTGATAATCCAGAATCACAGAAATTTCGTATAACAAAAGAGGACCTTGCAGGCCCTCTGGGCCATTGGCCAAATTGTGGGGTTTCACAGAAAAAAGAAAGGACTTCTTAATAGCAACAACAAAACCCTGTCATTTTGGGGGTGGGGTGTAGCTCACACTATGAGTTGCTTTGTCTTGATTATTCCTATTTCCGTAGACCAGTGGCAGCTCTTTGGCAGACTGTCAGGGTGTCATGCTGTATATTATGATCACCCAGGAAGCATATTAAGCTTGTGGATGCCTGACCCTACCCTGTAGACCCTGATTCCGTCTTGGTGGGGCTTCTTCCCCTTCCAGCATTTCATTTTGCGGTTAGAGTTGAGAATCATTTGTGTCATACAGTCCTCTTCCCATTTCTATCCAATCATTGCACAACTGAGACAAACTGCCTGAATGTTTGGGAGTTTCCCCATCCCTTGAATTTCCCAAAACTCTGATTTAGAGAAGGAATTTCCTGAAGGTCAAGATCAGAGAGGAGACAGAATTCTTCTTAGAAAGATATTGTTTCAAATTAATTTATTTTAAGTAATATCTAGTAGCTTTAAACAGTATAAATTTTAAAAATAACATATAGTCCTCTTGAATTAAAAGGAAAAAATGAGAATTGGGTAGTGGTAAGAATAGTCTCCCTCTTTTTCATCATCCTCTCCAAAGATGAAGTTCCAGAACCTATGACTATATCTCCTTGCATAAGCAAAGGGACTTTAAATTAAGGGTTTGAAGATGGAAGATTATCCTGGATTATCCAGTTGGGCCCAGTGTAATCACAAGAATTACTAAAAGTGGAAGAGGTAGTTTAATGTCTGAATCTAGAAATGGTCTAAAAAATAAAGTCCTTTTGGGAAGGAAAAAAAAATAGCAGAAGAAAAAGGCAGAAAAGGAGTTTAGAGAGAGGCACCAGGAGAAGGCTTTGGTCCTCCACTCCTGATTTTGAAGCTGGAAGTATGGGGGAATCCAAGGAGTACAGGCCACCCCTAACGCTGGAAAAGTCAAGCAAATATATTCTTCTCCAGAGTCTCTAGAGGGATTGTAGCTCTGCTCAGATGTTGGATTGCAGTCTCTGAGACCCATTCTGAATGTCTGACCCCTAGAACCATATGTTAATAAAATTATATTGTTTCTATTATTTATGGGAATTTGTTATAGCAATAAAAAACTAGTACACAGTCATACATCTATGCCAGTTTTTCACGAACCTTATTTAATCTAAATTACACTCCTATAAAGTAGGTATTTTAGCTCCATTTTAGAGTTGAAGAAACTGAGGCTTAGAGAAACTTGTTAATGAGTGACAGAGAAGGATTTTAACCCAGGTCTCTCCCAAGGCCAGGCCTTCCCATCTAGCTGGACTCTACCTGCCTGTGTGAGCACCACCTCGATGTAGCAGTTCTTCCATGGAGGGACTCAGTATGGAGTGATAGTGGACAGGGAGAGTGTCAAAAATAGATTTGCTAATCATCGTCTAAGAGTGAGATATTTGAAGAGCAAGGAAGGGACCTGGAGGGACCAATTAAGAAGAATATGTTTCTAAGACACCAGAACTGTGCCACTGTGGGGACAGACCATCTCAAGAAGACACCCAACCTCAGAATGTCCAAGAGGAACTCCTCCCCTCTTCCCATGAAGGTGCTATCTGGCTGCATGGAATCATGGGTGGGAACGGCAGCAGGAAGCAGAGAGTAAAGCTCAGTAGTGGGTGTCTCCTAAGGCATTCATGGCTTCACTTACAATGTCTACCTTTCAGCCTGCCAAGCCCAAAAGACTGACCTAGAATCTCCCACCAGCCGTGGGCATAGGGATCACTGACTCAGGAGCCTGAGATTTGCCTCTTTGCACCCCTGTGCCTCTGAGTCATGTGAGCTGCTCCCAAGGTTTCTATCCTGTGGCGCCATCCCAGCAAAGGGAATGTACTGGAGACCGAGCACAGGCCTAATTGTGACCATCTGTCTTTGCAGTCCTGCGGAACATCTTTGTCCTTGCCTGCATCATCATCATCTGCTCACTGCTCTTCCCTGTCTTGTGGCACCTCTGGATTTATGCAGGAAGTGCCAACTCTAACTTCTTTTATGCCATCACACTGACCTTCAATGTTGGGCAGGTAAGAGCAAAAGGCAACTTGGGGTCACGGATTCATCTTATAGTCTCATGCATTCAACTAGGGTGTTGGGTTCCATATCCTAGGGATTTAGAAATCATGAGGAGTGACAGCTTCTTGCTTAAGTGACTTGAAGTCAGGCAGAGGGGGTAGGACAGCTAGAGCAGACTTACCGAGCACCATGCTGACCTATCACCTCAATGAATCTCATAGCAAGCCTAGAGACAGCATGTTATCCCTCCATGGTTTACAGATAACTGGCTGAGACTCCCGGAGGATGTCTCTTGCCCAGTGTCAACAAAAAGGCCAAAATCAAATACAAACAGGCCTGACTTCCTGACACTAGGTGTGGCACCTATAGTAGAGTAGGATGGTAGGACAGGGAAAGAAAGAGCCGAGTAGTGGAATGGTCTGGCTGTTGGGCAAGTTAAGTGTGAAGTGTGTGGTGGGGTGTAATAGGGAGGAGGCTGCAGAGTCACAGCCTGTGGAGACCCAGTGAGGAGCTTGGTACTTGCTCTGATGAGAAGTCTGTCCCTCAGTTCCAGGAGCAATATCTCAGTCAGAATCCTTGGTAGGAGCTTGTTAAAAAGACAGATTGACCTGCTGGGGTTTAGCTCAGCAGCATAAGTGCCTGCTTGGCAAATGCGAGGTGGTGAGTTTGATCCCCGGCACGCACACACAAAAAAAAAAGAATTAAAAAGACAGATTCTGTATGGCAACTGTCACAGTTATATGTCATTGATTTTTTTTTTTTAAAGAAAAGGCAAGTTGGGCCGGGGATTTAGCTCAGTGGCTTATGCGCCTGCCCGGCAAGCGCGAGGTCATGAGTTCGATCCCCGGTACCCAAAAAAAAAAAAAAAAAAAAGGCAAGTTGGGCATGGTGGCACAGTCCTAGCACTTGGTAGGCTGAGGCAAGAGTTCGAGGTCAACCTGGGTTACATGAGTTCGGGGTCAACCTGGGTTACATAGTGAACCACATAGTGAGATCCTATCTTGGAAGAAGAAAAAAAAAGCAGACTTCTGGGTCACTGTCCCAGAGTTTTGGTGACAGAGGGCCTAGCAAACCTCCTGTGGAGTTGCCCACCCTTCCTGAAGTCCTTTGGTTTACTGGGGTGCCTTCTTTCAGGTCTTTGATGTTGAAGTATTAAGAGAATCATTTGTTCTATTGGCTGTTTCAATGCCACTGGCATAGACAAGCATTTTCGGTGCACAGTGGACAGGACAGAAGGACGGTTACTGGAAAGATGAGTGATGCCAGAGAACAGTCCCCAGGGAACTTTTGCCTCTAAGATTTAACTGCTGTGGAAAGAAAGGAGTTTGGACTTTTTCAGTGAGTGGCGGGATTGGTATTTCCTCATGGACATTTCTGCATGACTACTGTCCAGCCTTTTATCCTAGGTTGTGAACAGCAGGGAGAGAGATGGGGGCTAGTATCCTGGGCAGCCCTTCCTGCCTGTCTTATGTGGCAGAAGTCTGCAAGTTTCAGCTTTATATCAGTAGGAAGCCAAAAATCTGCACTGGATCTTCTGTCTTGCTGGAATTTCCTTACATTTCCCTGCATACCTGCACGTGAGGGCACTGAGCCTGCCTCAGCCTCTGAGGAGGTTAAAGAGCTACACAGAAATAGTCCTTGGCTCGTTCTTGTCCTGAGTCTCTACTTTTGGTTGGGAAGTACAGTTGCAGTGCTTATAATTGTCTATGGAACTTGTCAGATAAGCGTGTTACCCCCTGGGGCTGCCTCTATGAAGAAGGGCCTAGGTAAAGACCAAGGGGGATATTTGCAAGTGGTCAGGAGCCCCTAAAGGCAGGAGAGACTGAATTATTAGAAAAGAAGGATTGGTGATGGGCCGGAAACCCAAGACAGGAAGATCCAGTGCCTTAGTAGCTGAGCCACAAAGAAAAGTCAGCTGTAGGTATACTATCTTATCTTATTAAAAAATATCATTAAGACATTTTTAATTACACACATAATATGTGAATTCATTTTCATTGCAGGGAAAGAATTCAAGCAAGATAGACGAATGTAGAATGAAAAAGTAGAAATCAAGGCTGGGTGTGGAGCTTAATGGTAGAGTGTTTACCTAGCACACTTAAGGCCCTGGGTACAATCTTTAGCACTATTTAAAAAAAAAAAAAGGAAGGAAGAAAGAAAGAAAGGAAAGAAAGAACGAACAAATGAACAACCATCTTTAACACTATTTAAAAGAGAGAGAAAGAGAGAAAGAAAGAAAAAAAGAAAGAACCAACAACCGTGGCACCACTCAGAGCACATGTGGTTAGTCATTGGGTTACTTTGGTGGTTGTCTTTGCAGATATCATGCTTTCACAGATAGCTGTCAGGACACGTGCACACGTAAAAACCTTCTGATTTATATAAGTAAATGGCATCCTACTCTATGAACTGTTTTTTTATTTTGTGTTTTTCACTTAGCGCTGTCATCTTGAGAGCCTTTTTTTAATGGATCTGTCATACTCCGTAGTTTGGATACACCACGATTTATTTGACCAGGGAAACCTGTATTGATGGGTATTGAGGTTGCTTCTGGTTATTTTGCCACTTGAAGTGGAAAAGCCTAAAAATATTCTTGTACCCTCATGCCAGGATTTTTGAGGTAGATTTTAGGTGGTGGGATTTGCTGAGGGAGAGGGCATATGCATTTTCTGTCACTGGAGAATATCACCAACAGGCTATATCAGCCTGCAGGGGTCCAGATCCTCTTTTGTTATTGTTATTTGTCTTTCGTTTTAGACAGGGTCTTGCTTTATAGCCCAGACAGCCCTTGAACTCATGACCTGCCTGCCTCAGCCTCCTGAGTAGCTGAGATTACAGGCGTGTGCCACAGCATCTAAGCCAGCATCTCCTAAAACTGACAGATTGTTAGGCATCCAGCATCTGTCATTGGCATCCTTGGGTCTGGGGTTTGTGCCTCTGAGCCATAGACAGCTTTCTTGGCTCAAGTGCTTCCAGGGCTGCAGGGCTGGGGCTTGGTTGCTGCTGTTCGCATTTGTCTAAAGGGATGTGCCAGGTGCGGGCATTTGCTCACCAGGTCACCAGGCAGTGTATCATTTTCTTGGATGTTGACTGAGGCAGTGGAGCCTCCTCATTATTAAGGTTATATTGTCTGTGCTCTGCCCCCTTTTGAGACAGGGTCTTGCTATGTAGTCCATGCTGGTCTTGAACTCATAGTGATTCTCCTGCCTCAGCCTTTGAGTGCTGGGATTATAGGCATGCACCACCGCACCTGACGATCCATGCCCTTTTGGCCAGTTGGAACCACAGTGTACAATATAGGACATTTAGAATTTTGTTAAGTTCTCTCAGAGGGCTGGGGATTTAGCTCAGCAGTACAAGCGCCTTCCTGGCAAGTGTGAGGTCATGAGTTCAATCCCTGGTACCCAAAAAAAAAAAGTTCTCTCAGAAAGGCACTTTGTGAAATCTGCTCTGTTGTCTCTTAACCTTCTACTTGTTTCCTTCACAGCACTTACTCAGTCTGTAACTTGCTCTCCTCCCTGATCCTCCCCACTAGTCTATGAGCAATCTGTCTATCCCTCCACCATTGCAAAGTCCCCAACTACCAGATCAGTGTTTGGCACAGAGCAATTGCCTAGCAGGAATTTGTTCAATGAATGAATGAAAACATTTAAGGACAATATCATGTGGTTCCTGAGCAGATATACAGAGTAGCTGGTGGAGGAGTCCACAGGAGCAGAATTAGCTCTTCTGCTGAGTGGCCAGTAGTCTGGTCAGATTGCAAGGTCAGAGGAATGGGGGTAGGCAGTAGACCTTTCAGATTTGGAGAGTGTGAAGGGAAGAGGGAGATGGGTGCTGGCTGAGGTCAGTTAGCAAATCCATCTCTACCATCTCTGGTCTCCGCATATCCTGCACAGCCAAGCCTATGTCTGTTTCTGCATGACCTCGGCAGTGCTTCCATTCACATATCTAGCATTTACGTCGTGTTCTTCTCATACAGCCTCCTTTTTAAAACTCTTCTACTTGGGAATGTGCCCTGAATCCCCTTGGGCTCCTTCTCCCCTCCCTGAGTGAGGCACATCACAGCTGTTCTGGGACCCAGATGACTACAGATTTCAAGCAGGGTTCTAGAACCTGCCAAAAACAGGAGCTTTGTGTGGAATATTCTTCGCCTATTGGTTTTTGTTAAAGTCTTGCTCCTTGTGAGTTGATCAGTGCCGTACCCTATTACAAAATAAATTCTGTGTAGATTATTAGTTACGCTAGCAGGCACAACAGTGCCAAAGCCCCATCCTCTTCCCCAGGGCCATTAAGTATTTTCAGTATGTGGCACACATCATTTGCTAATTACAGTTGTGCTTTAGAGTCAATAACAGGAAATGACATGTGCCTGAGTGTGAGAGAGAAGAGCGGACTGAGAGGGATAGCTAGAGACCCTCCTCTCGTTTTTCACTGTGTGACTTTCAATAAGGTCTCATGTTATGTTTCCCAGTCTCAAAATCCAGGTGATAATCCCTACCTCACAGGATGCTTCATGGATTGCATGTAACACATAGGTCCTCTTGCCATTAATCACGTGTTGACCTGAGAAATACAAGGACAACGTGTCCTTCAAATACCTAAAGTAAACTCCCGTAGACCAGCACTCAGTCCTAAACCGTGGGAAGGAGAACAACTTCCTGTCTCTTTTCTTAAAACTTTATTTTGTGGGTTAGTGACCAGCGAAGGAAAAATAGTGATTTGCTTATGTATAAGCAAAAAGAAGGTTGTTTGATTGATTGATTGATTGATTGATTGTGATTCCAGGGATTGAACTCATGACCTCACACTTGCCAGGCAGGCATTTACACTGCTGAGCCAAATCCCTGGCCCAAGAAGGTTGTTTTAAAAGAGCCAAGTATTCCATCTGCCTAAATAAATTTAAAAACAGGGAACATAAGGAAATCTTCCTTTAAAATTATAATTAACAGTGACTCATGTTTAAGGAGGCACCATAACTGTCTACTGTACATGTCCCCTTTAGTCGTCTGTGTCATGCGCTTCAGTGGCCTTCTGCACCTTTCCCTGTGTGTTTACAAATCCATGCTCAGGCACTTGTGCAGTTTGACATGCATGTGTTTCTGTATGTGTAGAGTCTGTTTTATTACTGGTATCATGATAGAAGGATGACTTTTTCTTTTAATAAAACACCTTGGTGACATTCCTTGTTCATATGAGAGGAACCGTCTTTTCCAGTCCTGAAGTTGTGAACTGAGCACACTTCAAGTAATTGCTCTCCTCTGACAGCCCTTTAGGTTATCTTCCTTCTTCTGTTGCTATAAGGAATTCATTTACCCTTCATATAACAGCCCTTGGAGGGAAGCAGTGTCATCATCTCATATGGAAACGAGGAAGCAGAGACTAGGGAGGATGCGAGACTCACCCAGAGTTACCAGTTTGTTTGTGGTCGCGTTTATCATATCCTCAGGTCCAAGGAGACCAGTCAGTGACTAAATTACCATTGCCTAAATGGCTTGAGATGAAACTACGTTTCCTAGCCAGTGGTCTTAACACAGTTCTGTACACTGTAACCTCCAGTTCCAGTCTGTGTCCCATCAGAGCTGGGCTCGTGTCCTCCTAGATTCCTGAGGCAGGTCACAGCTAGATCCCCTTTACTCTTACTCTGGGGGGCGGTCCTGGGAACCCCTCCCGTGCTTTGTGTCAGTGTCTGAAGCAGACTCCTCGCCTGCTGTCCCTTTCCCCTGCCTGGGGGGATTCTGTTCCACATGTGGTGGCCTCTGTAGTGAGGGGCCGGGCCCAAGCCCTTCCTCACATGGCACACCTTGCAGATAGCAGGCTGGCCCTGCCTTGGCTTCTGGGGATCCCTGAAGCACTGGAGTCTGGACACCAACCCTCTAGTACTTTTGAGTCCTGCCCAGAACTCAGTTTTCACTCCAACACAAAGGAAATCATAGTCCCGTGTCCCAGAATTGCCTTTCAATTGGCTTGCTGTGTCACTCTGGGGAGTGAGACCAGTGAAGGGGACATGAGGATGCATAATGTGGATCATCCATGGCGGGGTGCTGTGTAGACCCATTCACATCCCATCAGGCCCCATTTCAGGTTTGTGCCTGTGGGTTGTCTGTACCCTGACTGCAATACCCAAAGTCTGTGGTAGAGGAAGATCAGTGTCTCCTGGTGTGAGGTGCCTGTGGCCCAGGCTGGAGCCCTGTCCTAGTCAGCTGGGTGTGCGTGTTCACCAAGAACAGGTGGCAGGTTCTTGCCCCTCCAGTGCCCAGCGTCCCAAGCTTGGCTCTCACAGCTTGTCTCCGGCCTGTTTTTCTCTAACCATTGTCAAGAAAAGCTCAATCTGAATACAGCAGACAAGGCAGGCAGGAACACCTGGGCTTTAGAAGCTCGGTGCCACACTGACTCACATTTGCTAGCTTGCTGGCTTTAGACAAGTCACATAATTCCTTGGGGGATAATTTATTTCTTTATAAATGTCAGGTACACTACACACCAAGCACTCTGCTGGGAATGAATGAAATTCCCAGCTTCCAAGGCATCTGCTGTGTGTAGGGATAAAGACAGGCAGGCAGGACAGGACAGTGTGACAGAGTCAGCGCAGTACTGGGAGCTCAGAAATGGAGCTCTGAGGGAAGCTTCTTGGGAAAGGTACCTTCTAAATGTGTAGGATCAAACTGTGTTCCAGATGTCAAACACTAGGGGAGGGAGAGAACAAAAAAGAGGCAAAGTAGAGAGGGGTGCTGTGGTTAGGGAAGATTGGCTGTACCACTTGATAAGGAGCAAGGACATTCAGGGAAGCAGGGTCAGGCCACATGGTCTTGGAGGCGTTCTTATGGGGAGAACCAAGCTGAGACTTCGTGGGTTTGTGTCCCCGTCCCCCCCATAGGGTCTTGTTCTGTAGTTCAGGCTGGCCTTGAACTCACTGTAGCCCATGCTGGCCTCAAATTCATAGCAATCCTTCTACCTCAGTCTTCCAAGTGTGGAATCATATGCGTGTGCCACCACGCCCAGCTGAGACTGGTTTTCCAGTTCCTTCCTTCCTTCCTTCCTTCCTTCCTTCCTTCCTGTCTGTCTGTCTGTCTGTCTTTTTTTTTGGTACCGGGGATCGAACTCCTGACCTTGCGTTTGCCAAGCAGGCACTTAAGCTGCTGAGCTAAACCCCTGGCATCTGAGACTGACTGGTTTTAAACTGAGGACAGATATAGTTAGATTCATTCTCTGAAAACCTTGCTCTGTTGAAGGGGAAGAGGTTAGAGCTGTGAGCCCAGAACCCAAGGCGTTGAGGAGGCTGCTGCAGGCTGGTGAGAAGTGGTAGGAGCCTTGGTTTCCTCACCTGGAGGAGTGCTGGGGAGGACTTAGTGTGGAGCTGGACGGAATACTTTGAGAATTGAAAAGCGCAGCATAATGAGAGTCACTGCTGTGGTCCCAGCCTGCAGCCTTACCTGGCGACCAGCGCGCTGAGGTGTAGTGATTTTGCTGTTACTTTGCAGTGGAGCCCTGTACCCTGTCCCCTCCCACACAGTGTCCATTCAAGCCTGTGAGCTGCAGGCTGTGCCATAGCCTCTTCAGCTCAGTGCGCCAGTCTCCTCCAGCTTCTACTTTTCTAGATTTCAGCCAGGTGGGCAGGGAGGCTGTGATCCTCCTAACTGTAGCAACCTCATCAGCGACCCCAAGAGTGTCAGCATCTTTGACAGAAGAAAGAGTCCTGAGGAGCCACGACCTACCTGTAGGTGGCATCTTCTCCTGAGGCCTCATTTGGTCCAGGCTGCTATCCTGAACCCCACAGCTTCCATAGATACCAGATTCACCCCTTCACACTGACTGTGAAGTTTTACACTTACTTTGCTTTTGAAAAAAGTCTGTCTTCTTGGCTGAGTGACAGAGCTGTAAACTGTGGAGAGCAGCAGACAGGGTGGTACGGTGCAGAGCATTGTGTGGACTGGCAGTGCAGGACCCAATCCTTGTGGGTGCAGAGCCCGCAGGCTTATGGGGCAGCGGGAGTAACTCAGGTTTGGGGCTCGGACAGGACTGGTGGTATTGCCTGACCCTCTCACTGTTGGCAAGACCCTTAACTGAGTTTCTTTGTGGAGACTCTAAGCCTCACCTGCAGAAAGATCAGGTATGTCTTCATAGAAGGGCCTGGCCCAGAGCAGATATTCAGACAGCATTCCTTTCTCTGCCTCTTCCTCCACCCCACCCTGTAGTGAAGTACGCTCTGACATCTCACTCCACTTCTAGTCTCATCCCTGCCACCGTCACATTCACTGCTCCACTAGCTCCAGCACAGCCCAGAGAGGGCCTTGGTCCAGCCAAGCTGTCCCTGGAAGGCAGTGCCAAGAGGGTGGGGACCAGCAGCACATTCCCTTAGAGTGCCAGCTCTGTGCTGGAGCGGGTGGCATCTCTGTTGCATCACCTGATTGAACACAGGGTTAAAGAAGACCCTAGTGGGAGGTGATGGCTCCAAGAGACAAGCAGGAGCTTCGGGGCTGCTGGACAGGCAGGCATGGAGACAGGAGCAGCACAGGGCGGCTGAACTGGCTGGTAAAGAGTGTATGTGTGACAGAGAGAGATGTATGCGTGTGAGAAAGAGGACCTCTCAAGAGCCCAGGAGGATGAGGGCAGCCTCCTGGCAAGAGGCAGCTGTGGTAGGAAAGAAAGGGGAAGTCTGTGCAAGCTTGGAACAGACAGGAAGGAAGAGGTAGGGTTCCCAGCCACAATAGGTAGGACAGCTTCCAGGGATAGACCTCAGGTCTCCTTTTTTTGTTTTGTTTTGTTTTGTTTTTGTTTTTTTGAGACAGGGCCTTGCTATCTAGTTCAAGCTGGCCTTGAATTTATTATTTTGCATAGGCTGGCTTTGAATTTCCTGCAATCCTCCTGCCTCAGCCTCCCATGTGCTGGGATTATAGACAGGTCTGAAGTTTTTGAGGGCACAGGGAAACAGGCATGTTCTGGGGCCCCTAAGCCCTGGGCAGGAACTAGGGAAGCCCATCATTGTAATAAGGTAGAGCTATTACTCTCAGATAAGCAGAATGCAGCTTAGGACCAAGAAGTGACACAGAAGTTACACAGCTCCTGCTGTTTCCACTGCCCCTTGCCCAATCTGTCCCTGCCCAGACGAGGCAAAGAGACTAGGTCTGAAGCTGCCTTGCTATTTGATTCCCTCTGGGAGATACCTTCTTGAAGCTCAAATGGAAAGTCCTGAAGTCAGAAGAGATTGTTTCTCTCTGCCATCAGTCATGAGCTTCCCTCTCAAAGAACCAAGTTCTCGGACAGCCTGGTGTCCCCTTCCTGGGGACATGCTTGCCACTGGGGCTGCACTGTGAGTGCTCCACTGTGCTGCCTGACCTCAGCTCCACCCCTCAGTCCATTTTCTTAAAATTTATTGCAAATTGACATGCAGCCTTCACATTTCCCGATGGATCTGTCAGCCTATCTATTATTGGCTGGAGTTCAATAGTTACTTTCATTTTGCTTGGATAAAGCTGACACACAGGGAAAAAACCACAGATTTTACCTTGCATTTGTCAAAGCTGTCTTTCAACAGAATGTCTCCTAGGTTTGTCTGTGTTACTGCTATAATAGTTCATTGGTTCTTTTGATAAAATTGGTATTTTGAAATCACTTTAGTCATAAAATAGTTGCAAAGATAGTACAGAGGACCCATATGCCCCATACCTACTTTCCTATGTCTGCCTGCCTTCATTCATATATATGTATGAATATATATGAAAATACTTATTCAGGGTCTAACCCTGAACTACATCCACAGCAATCTTTTTAAAAAAGATTATTTTTTTTGAGTCAGAGTCATGTACAATCAGTAAGTTGCCTAGGCTGCATCAAACCTTGTGATCCACACACTGCTGTGCCTGGCCTGTGTTAACATCTTAAGTATGTTTGTGAATCTAAGAAACTACTCTGGGACATTACTGTTAGCTGAGGGCAACTGGGGTTTGATGTTTTCCAGTCGTACCCCTCTCTCTTCCAGGACCTGACCTAAGGGCTGCTAAGCACATGTGCATTACTTGTCTCCCCAGGGTCCTCTGCTCTGCTCCTCAAGTCTTCTCTTATTTTTCATGACCTTGACAGTTAAGGCTCTCGGGCAGAGGTCACATGAACCATCCCTCAGACTGTGTTTGTCTGATGCTTAGACAGGGGTTTGGACTCTTAGGAAGAATCTCCAGGCAAGACACCTTTCTCATCGCGTCCTGTCTGGATGCTGCTAGCAGTGTGATATTTACCCTCAGTACTTTAGTAAGATGTTTGCCAAGTTTCTCCACTGCAAAATGACTCCTCCTTTACCCTGTTCCCAAGCAGGAAGTATGTCCCGAAGTCTAATCCACCATGGGAGTGGAGCTGTGGGCAAGAACTAAGCTCCTCCCCCTGAAGGGGCAGGCCCAAAAATAGTTTGGAATTCTTCTGAAGGAAAATCTCCCATATTTATATGTTGATTCACTTGTTAGCGGATTGTTTTAAATTGCATTTTTAAACAAGGTATGTAATACATGTACATACTTTATAATTAATGCTTATAGGAAAAAGAACAAGATCTTAGTTGTTTCTTCTTATACTCCTAAATATTATTTGTATTTCTTATCCCCACATTTTTTTTTTTCAGACTTGGTCTCACTTTGCAGTTTAGGCTGGCCTTGAACTTACAGTAACCCTCCTGCCTCAGCCTTCTGAGTGCTGGGATTACAGGCATGTGCCACCATGCCTGGCCCCTACTTTCTTTTCTATTAGCTTGGAGCATATGCAATTGTAATATTAAAGTATTTTTAATCTGCAAAAATAGCAATGTCATACAATTCAGCCTAATAATCTAAAAGTTTTATTTCCTTTGATTTACCCAGCAGATTGTCCTGTGAGAGTTGCCTCAGTTTGTTTGGTTATGTGTTATGATTTTGCACCTGCCCCTCATGTAACCTCCCTTTTAGGGATCAGGCTCCTTTTTCCCAGGATAGGGCATTGGTATCTTGGGGTCTGGGTGAGAAAGGCACCCCAGGGTATAAGGTATAAGGTCAGCTTTTGTGTGGTCCATACTGGCCCTGCCCTTGCGCAGCCCAGGCTGTCTGCTGTGCTGATCCCTGCAGAGCCCTGGGCCTCAGGCACATTGCCGCACAGGGTCCATGACCACTAGTCTGGCTTTCCAGCTGACTGTTAGCCTTAGGCCAGGTGTTTCAGATTCCCTAAAGGCGGTCATGAACTCTTCAGAGAGGTCCTGTGGTGAATGGCAGGTATGTGTCCTGAAACATCAGTGTCATTAGCTCCTCTGAGCACTCCTTAGCTGCTCTGGTGTTAGGGAAAGGTTCTGGAGGCCTTGAACCCAGGCTTAGTTCAGCCTGGCATTTGCACCAAGGCCCTAGAGGAGCATCTCCCCAGGTGGTTGCGCTATACTCAGAAAGGCCACCAGCTGCCTAAGAACTGCACCTGCAGTGGCGAGTCCCTGCTCCCTCATCCTTCCTGGGTGCCCTGCCCTTGCCTCAGACACCAACGTCTTGGGCAGCTTGGACCAAATGAGAATATGAGCCTTCAGGGTCTAATGTGCAGCGAGGTTGGCCAATCTTTTCTCTGGATCTGTATAAGGACAATAGTGGCTTGAACTGCGGCTGTTTTTTTGTTTTGTTTTGTTTTGTTTTTTGAGTCAAGGTATCACTATGTAGTTCAGGCTGGTCTTGAACTATGTTGCTCAGGCTGGGCTTGAACTCACAGTGATCTTCCTGCTTTAGCCTCCCGAGTGCTGGGATGACAGGCGTACATCACCATGCCCATGCCCAGCCTTTTGATCTATGGCCTAGAAAGGGATAGGCCAAACTGGGAAGAGACATTGTACTAGCAGAACCACTCAGAGCTCCAGCTGATGGAGCTCCTCGTCCAGTGCAGGAAGCATGGCCACCAGGCAGTCACAGCTGAATGTAAAATTACACTTTAGATGAGTTTGTGCCAATAAACAGAGGTTAATCGATTCAAGACCTAATCTGGGGTAGGTGGTGATTCTTCCTGAAACCTGAAGGGCAAACAGCTGTTGACTAGATGAAACAGGAGAGCACATTCCAGGGAGAGGAAATAGCAACCATCCCATAGTGGGGTGAAATGGCACAGACAGAGGGGTGATGGATGTATGTAGGCAAGGATCAAGTACAAGACCTCAGAGCCCCATGAGTCTGACTTCATCAAGGAGTTAGGAAAGCCTTTGAAGGAATCGCAATCAGATTTTTGTGTTTTGCAAAGCTTCCTCTGGCTGCCAGGAAGCACAGTGGAAGAGCAGGTTTGAGAGCAGGGAGCCCAAGACAAGTCTTTGCTGATATTTAGGTCACAAGTGGCTTTGTCCGGGGTGGTGACTGTAGAGATGGAAAGTGGGTTTGAAGTACAGAGGTACAGCTGATTGACCTTGGTGGCTTAGTGTGTGGGAGAAGTATCAGGTGGACCTGTGGCTTGGGCTCCTGGATGGAAAGTGGAGGCACTGGTACCTGGCAAGAGAAGCCAGTTTGACCACAGTACATAGGCATCTGGTGAGGGCCTGGCTGTGTAGAAATGCCTGCTGACAATGAGAGGTGAGGTGCACAGGCCAGAGGTTACACTGCACCAGTCTGGAGGTATAGGCTGGGTAGAAGAGTAAGAGGCAGTTTGGGTAACTGCTGAGGGCCAGCAAGATCTTTTAGGGTCAGGTATGTGCTGGGGTGGGGGGCGCCCTCTGGGCAAAGCCTTGCTGCTTGGTCCTGGATAGGCTGGAACTTTGATAAGAGATGCCAGGTTGGGGCTCCCATCTTCTAACCCTGTAAGGGCCTTGTTTCAGGGATGTACCCCACAGTGTCCTCACATCCTCTCTCTCCCCACCCCCAGATCCTGCTCATCTCTGATTACTTCTACGCTTTCCTGCGGCGGGAGTACTACCTCACACACGGTCTCTACTTGACTGCCAAAGATGGTACAGAGGCCATGCTTGTGCTCAAGTAGGCCTGGCTGGACACAGGGCTGCTTGGACTTGAAGTGGGCAAGGGCCAGAAGCTGGACCAGGCCCCCCTATCCAATTGCCAGCAGGAAGGTCCTTGGGAAGAAGAAATTTCAGTCCACAGTCACAAATCTCTGGCACCAACGGGGACCCATGGCTGACAGCAAGGCCTGTAGGGAACAGGTGGAAACACACCAGCTGGCCCCTCCTTTGTGGCTGTGTACTCCAAGGAACCCTCTCCCAGGCAAGAAGGGGGAAACAGCAGATGAGCAGGGCTTGACAAGTTGTGGTTACTAAATAAATGTTTTTGTTACGAAACAGCTACTCTGGGCTGCATTCACACAGTATGCAAGATGCAAGTCGGCCTGGCCTGTAGCATGGCCACTGTACATGCAGATGTGTGGGTTTCCACAGAGAGCTGGAAATCCACAAGCACAAGTCCATGTTGGGGCTGAAACTGGTGTGCAGGGACAGTTCCCCAGCAGCTCTATGCCCAAACAGCTGGAGGCAAAGGGCCAGGCAGGCCTGAGCAATCTTTATTCTGAAGAGGGACAGTGACCACAGATCCGTATACCACGTGGTGATGGCGGGGAACCCCACATGGATATGGCGGGAGCCAAGGGCCAGTCTTTCAGGGGTAGGCAGGTCCAGACAGGGGGCAGAGCCTCAGGTGGGTGAGGGGCTGGTGGGCAGACAGGCAAGGGCCTAAAAAAGACAAACCACACAGCAGGGGTGCCGGGGGCTGCTCCCCACCTTCCCCCAACCCAGCCAGCACACAGAGGGGTAACCCTAACATAACTGATCCAGGACCCACCCAGGGGTAAAGTAGGCTGGTTGGTGCCAGCTAGCTAGGGGCCACAACCCTACCCAGCCCACCAGGGGCAAGGCAGCTCAGTTCAGGAGCCAGGAGCTCCCTGGGCCAAGCCCGACCCGGCCCCCCAATCCCAGGCCAACCCCCCCTACTGCTGGCTCAGAAGCCGAAGGTCTCCTGGGAGGCGTAGACCATGTACAGGAAGCCATCCTCATCTTTCTCCTGCTCGTAGATGTCCGCGATGGGCGTGGACACGCTCACCATGCTGTGCTGGTTCACCAGCAGGAAGAAGGCCTGCGTGGGGTTCAGCTGCAGGCGGCGCCTGAGGGGGCAGGAGGGTATCCTGAAGGGCCTGACCTTGACCGACCCTTGCTTCCATTCATTCCAGCTCTTAGCGGCTCTCGCCTGAGCCGAAACTGACTCCAGCCTCCAATAACGGGTCCAGTGCCACCCTCTCTCAGCTGAGACCCAGTACATCGCCCCACCCAGCCGCACTCGGGCTGCTGCTTTACGCACCGAATGATCTTCACCAACTCGCTCATGTTGACATGGTCAGGGACTAAGAACTTGGTCTTGTCCAGGACGGGGAGCTGCTTCTCACCCTTGTATCGCTCTATGATCACCTGGGAGTGAGGTGGATGGGAGGCCGTGAGCCCCGGGCGTGGCCTGGGTGTGACCGGGAATGGGGCGCGGTACTCACCGGGATCTTGCTGGGGTGCTGGTCACGGATCTGCTGCACCTCCTTACAGCGGTCGGCTGCAGACGGCGGTCTGTGTGAGGCTCAGCAGGCCGAGGCCCTCCCCGCGGCTCCGCCCCGCCGGTTCCTGAGGGGCGGCTCCGGGCCTGCCCCGCCCCTCCCGCCCAGCGCCCGCCCCCGGGGCCACCGGCCCCACAGCCCCTGGCAAGGGACTCGGTGGGGAGGCCGTCTGTCCCCGCAAGGCCTCTCAGCCGGGGTCGACCGAACCTGACGTCACGGAGCTGACGTCACCTGCGCCAGTCGGGGTCGGTCGGACCCCCGCTCCCGTCGCCCGCAGGGCCTCACCGAAGCTCCGCCGCTGCTTGAAAGGCCGGTCTGAGGGCATCGCGCGGGCCCGGCGGGGCGCGCTGCCGAGGCTCTGGGACGTGCGGCTCGGGGATGTGGCCAAGGGTCGGGGCTCCGGGGGCTCCGGGGCTCGCGCTCAAGGGCTGCGGGGCTAGCGCTGAAGCCGGCGGCGGCGGCGGCTGCGGGTGGTAACTCGCCCGGGTGACGTCAGGTCACAACATTCCTTAAAGGGGAGGCCTGCAAGCTGCTCCCATTGGGCCGACGCAAAACCCGCCCGCTTAGATCCGTGACGTCATGGCGCAGAGTCTGGATTCCCGGCGTGAGACGCGACGGGGAGGGGCTTCGAGGCGCGTCACAGTCCTGTGACGTCACGACTGCGCCCTCTCTAGATCCTGACGACGGGAACATCTACTGCGGAACGTGTCAGCCGGGCAGCCGCCTTTTTCTTCAGCAGGTCCTTGGGCAGCGCTTTCAGACCCCAGAGCCGGCCTGCGCGCCGCGGGGCCCAGGCGCCAGCCACGAGCCTTGGCAAGAAAAGAGCCCCAGGCTTTAAAACAGTTCTAGAATAGCGACATAGAAGTCCAGGTCGCAGAAGGTGAAGTAAGCGGTTAAACACAGAAGAGAAGAATCACTAAATCAGAGGATGAACCAGAAGCAGTTAAGCAGAGTGGTGACCAGTGTAAAAGAAAGAACGTGGAGGGCAGTTCCCGAAGGACACCCAAAGCCAATTTTTAAAGACCAGGATCCTTACGTAAGATAGAGAGCAGGGTAAAGTCAGCATCCACGTATTTTGTAATGCATTTGGACAATTCCAGAGACAAGATTTTAAGGCTACCAGACAAGCCGGGCATGGTAGCACATGCCCGTAATCTCAACTGTTGGGAGGCTGAGGCAGGAGCCACATGGGAGACCCTGTTTCAAAGAGTCCTACCAAAAAGGATGGGTGACTAAAAAATTTACCAGACTCTAAGCAGCTAATACTGAAGCCAGAATAAAGTGTAATGTTAGCTTTAAACCATGGAAAAATGTTGCCACTCAACTATTTGAAGAATTAAGTGAGAAAAAAATTACAAGAAATCATTGCTGAAAGTTTTAATTTTTTAATTATTTACTTAATTTGAAGGACTCAGGATACAGCTCAGTGGCACAGCACCTGCCTCACAAGTACGAGGTCGTGAGTTCGATTCCTGGTACCAAAAAAAAAATCATTTTTTTTTTAAAGACAGGGTCTCACTATTAGTTCCGGCTGTCCTCAAACTTGCAGCGATCCTCCAGCCCCAGCCTCCAGAGTGCTGGGGTTCCACAAGTGTGCTACCACGGCCAGCTCTGAAACAGTTTTTAAAGGATGTGCTTGTGTAACAAGGATAAGTAACCCAAAACAAGTTAAGTGGAAAATAGTGGGCAAATAATGAAATGTAAATAAATAAGGATTCTGTGTGGGATATGAATAGAGATTGTGGAGCACCAAAAAAAAAAAATGCATGAAATGGAAAAACTGGTAAGACTGGAGAGGACAATAGAGTTAAAATAATGTAGGGAGCTGGATTTGTGTGAGAAGGAGAAAGACATTGATCACTGGCTTAGTCTTTCAAACTTCAGAGGTGTCACTATGAAGATGGAAAGTATCACTGCTGCTGCTAACTACAGAAAACAAGGTATTCAAACAGTAGAAGGCAAAAAAGGAGAAAAAGCAGAGTAAAAAGAGTAGTACATAAATAGTGCAGTACCGGAGATAGAAAAGTGTTTCACCTTTACCTGTTAAAACAGAGATTGTTGGGTGTGGTAGTGCACATCTGTGAGCCCAACACTCAGGAGGCCAAGGCAGGAGGATTGCCACAAGGTCGAGAATAGCCTGACCTTGTCTCAAAGGAAAAAACAAAAAAGGAAAAGTGTGTAAGCCCAAAGAAATAAGAACAGAAATGTATTAAATAAAACATAGAAACACTAGTATGTATTACAAAATAATACTGGGAACTAGTACAGTAAACAATATTTAAAAGGAATGTAAGCACAGGTGCAGCGTGAGTGATCAAAATAAGTGTTAAACTTTATGTCAATTTAAAAGCTAGATAAAATGGGTAATTTCTTTTTTGAGACAGGGTCTTGCTCTGTAGTTCAGGTTGGACTTAAACGCACTTTGTAGCCCAGGCTGGCCTAGAACTTGGAGCAATCCTCCTGCTTCAACCTCCCAAGTGCTGAGATTACAGGCATGCACCACCATGCCTGGCTGAAATGGGTAATTTTCTAGAAAAGGATGATTTGGCAAAACTATTTAAAAATGGACAAACTGAGGCCGAGTGTGATGGCATGTACATGTAATTCTAGCCCTTGGGAGGCTGGGGGAGGATGATTGCCAGAAGTTGAAGGCTGGTCCAGGTTATGTGGTGAGACCCTGCATCAAAAGACAAAAAAATAGGGCCAGGGATTTGGCCGAGCGGCGTAAGTGCCTGTGTGGCAGGTGCAAGGTCCTGAGTTTGATCCCCAGTACCAAAAAATAAAGTTAGATAGCAAAAAAAACAAAAAAAAGTAGACAAACTGAATAGCCCTATACTTACCCATTAGGCAAATTGAAAGAAAAAAAAAACGTTTAAGGTACTCCCCCCAAAACCAACTAATATGAATGGTTTTCAAGGTAAATTCTACCAAAATTTAAAGCCCAAGCATCAAATATTACAATTAATGGCAGAACACCACCAATATATGGTAAAAGAGGCTGAGTGCCTTTAAAGGTCATTGAAGAAAATTCAGTGTTGTGTGGTAGTCAAGTATTAACAATCTTCACAGCCAGAAAATCCAAGTAAATCTACTAGCAGTAAGATTGGTAACCAATAAAGTCTGCCAATAGCTAGTAGTGTACAAATTTTAGGAGAATAGGAGAGCTGGCATTAGGAGCACAAAGAGACATGGTTAAGAATATTCATTATAACATTCTACAAACAGCAAAACAATTGGGACTTACTGCATTTTATATATTCCTATAAATGGGACTTATTTGAATATTCTGCTTGTTCCTGTAACAAAACAGCCTTTTGTTCTAATGAAATGGGGAACAAACTTCCTTTAAGAGACCAACTGGAAGATTTTAGGTTTTGTGGTTTGTTATGGCTGTATGTCTATCCAAAACCTCATGCCTTTCTAGGTGGGGTTTTTGGGAGGTGACTAGATCACTGGGAGGTTATTATTATCCAAGGCTTAGTCCACTGGTGAGTTCATAGCTAACTGTGAGGTGGGGAGGTAGTTTGGTTGGAGGAGGTGGTTATTGGGAGCGTGGCCTGGAGGGTTATCTCCTCCCTTCTCCCTTGATGTCTCACTGCTTCCTGCTCCCCTGCCATGGACTATTTCTTTGCCATGCCAACCTGCTTTGGAGCCAGCTGACTGCACATTGAAACTCTACAAACAGTGAGCAAAATAAACCTCTAATCTGTGGTGTCAGGTATTGTGTCTCAGCAGTGAGAAGGTAACTGAGACAGCAGCTACCAGGTCTCTGGCTGCTGCGTCATAAAGGCACTGTTAGCGTGGGTGACATAGTTGTGTCCCGGAAAAGCTCTTCCAGGACACACAGACTTGGCCTGAAATCTCAGTTTGCTTGTGATCCAAAGCTGTGGGTGTCCAAGTGGACCTATTCAGAGCAGAGGCTGCAGTGGAGTAGTCACCTTGTTCTCTCCCTTCCCTGACTGGCCTGCTGACTCCCTCTGCTCCTCTGGTTTCCTGGCTTGCTAGTCCCAGGGATGCCCAGTGACCTGGCCTCTCCTTCACATCTCCGTTGTTTAACATAAATTGAACTTGACCTGCCCAGAACAAACCCATGCTCTTCCCCCATATATACTTGTGGTATTTCCTGTCTCTTTTAGACTGAAAACCTTAGAATCATCATTGATCCTATTCTTTTCTTTACTGCCCTCCACCTGTGCTGTGTCCATTTTATCTTCATATCCTCTTGGTTCTACCTTTGTAGAATCTCTACAGTCTGGCTGCCTCCACACAACCACCAGCATTTCTTGCCTCATTCATATAGTCACCTCCTCTCCTGTCTTCCTGTTCTGCCCCCCATGTGTGCTCACTATAGTGACAAGTGACTCCTGTCACAGAAATGGGATCATGTAATCCCTGCACTCCATTCATTCAGAGCAAAAGTCAGAGGCTCTCAGTGGCCTACAAGGCCCATGGGTCCACCCTGCTGCTGCCCTGACTCACATACCCACTCCCTTCTTTCTTGGCTTCAGCATGAAGTGTTGTTCCCCAAGGCTTCTGGGGGGCTCACACCCTCTTTCCGTCTGTCTTTCAGGAAAGCCTTCCTGAATGGTTTTGGGATTACAGTCCCTGCCAGGCATGATGACACACATCCCAGCACTCAAGCAGCAGACACAGGAGGATCACTGCGAGTTTGCACACAGCCTGAATTACATAGGGACACCCTGTTTCAAAACAAAAGAATGGGCCTGGGGATTTAGTTCAGCGGCACAGTGCCTGCCTGGCAAGCACAAGGTCCCAAATTAAATTCCCGGTACCCAAAGAAGAAAAAAAAAATTGCATCAATCCTGCTCCTTCTTCCCTACTCCTGGGCCAGTTATCACCTAATATGTAAATAAAAAAAAAAAAAGAAAGAATACATATCACCTAATATGTTATATACATATACATATACATATACATATACATATACATGTTATATACATGTCCCCACGGGCCGTGCAGAGCATGTTACCTGCAGAGCAGCACCTGTGCTGAGTCCTGCACCGGTCCCAGTGTGCCCTAGCAATGGGCTTGGGCCCCTGGGAGTCCCTCATGTCTGGCTTCTTTAACTCAGCATGAAGTTCCCGAGGTTGCTTCTGAATTGCAGACATCAGCTGATGCTGTCTACACTGCCAGCCAGGTTTGAGGGACGAACACTGGTTTCTTTGTTCTTCTACCCATGGATAACAAGACAGATTCTGGTTTCTGGAGTTGTGACTGAAGCTGATGTGAAGGTTCCTGAAACAGTCTTTGTGTGGACATGTCCCTTTGTTTTTGCTTGGGCAAATACCTAGAGTGGAATTGCTGATTGTGGGGCGAGCATGTTTTCTACTTACATAAGAAATTATCAGTCCTTTGCCCAGAGTGCTCTTCCATTGTCACTCGAGTCAACAGCATAAGGGATCCCAGTTGCTTTGCATCCTTGTCAGCATGCAGTGTTGTCATTCATTTTACTTCAGACTCTGCTTTGTGTGTAGTGGTATCGTGTGGTTTTAAATTTAATGTGTTAGGGGCTGGGGATTTAGCTCAGTGGCATAAGCACCTGCCTGGCAAGCGTGCAGTTGTGAGTTCCATCCCCGGTACTGATTAAAAAAATTTTTAAAAATAAATTTAATATGCTAGGAGGGTGTGTGTGTTTTGTCTTTTTTTCAAATCCATTTTATTTCAAAGAGAAAAAAAAGGAAACAAAATTTCAAAGTATGTCAATCAAGGGGCAACAATGGTACTTACATCATTGCACAGTATGTGACTTAGTCTTACCCTGTGGCCCAGGTATCCCTGCTAGGTATCCCAGGCTGGCTTTGGACTTGGAATCCTCCTGCTTCATCCTCCTGAAGGCTAGGATTACAGGTGTGCCTGGTTCAGGACAGGGTTTATTTATTTATTTGTGGTACTGGGTATTGAAAAAAAGCACTGTACCACTAAGCCACATTTTCAGGTCCCAAAGGTGCACTGCTTGGTTCCCGCTGTAGCCCAGCACCTAGGCAGGGTGTGGCACATGGTGGTATCAGTAGCCCTTGAGTGAATGACCTTTCCTCAGAGTGCATAGGTGTGTCTCGTCTCTCCATGCCGCTGGCATCAGAGGGTGTCTCCTCTCTAGACAGGGTAAGGATGGAGTGTGCCGAGCTCAGCTACTAGGTGCTCAGAGAATCAGGTTGGGAATCCGTTTCAGCTCAGAGAAGGATCTCACCACAGCCATGCTCGCTATTCCTATGCACTTGTCCCTGCTGCCCTGCAACCCTGAATTGGATACGTGAGCCTGAGGAATGGCAGGCAGAGGGCCAGGGCTAGCCTGTCACAGCTGGGTGACCAGTTACCTACCGCGTGGACTTGGGCAGGCCTCGAGCCTTCCCTGAGTCTGATCCTTCACACGACGAAGGCAGGGTGAAGGCAGACCTGGCTCCAAAGTAGTTTTATTACTTCCTAACGCTGAACAATGTCTTTCCTCCTGGAGCCTCAGTTTCTTCACTTGCAAAAGTGGAGACATTACCAGAATCTTCTTCTTAGATGGATGACCCAGGAAGGCATGGAGTTGGGCAGTGGGGCTGGAGTGAGCAGGCCACTCGGCCCAGTGTGGCCTCTCCGGCAGAGGCAGGTCTGCGTCAAGGTCATTATCTCTGAATAAGCTGTTGCTGTTTACAGCCTTCCCATGGAATTTTTTCAGACTGGTGGCCCTGAGACCCACCTTGGGGGTCCTCAGGCCCCAAGCTCAGACTGCCCCAACATCACCCCAAAGACTCCCTGGCGGGGCTCCAACCCCCAGCTGTTGCCCACTGGGTCAGGACTATCCTTTCCCATCCTCTGCCCTCATGGTCGCTTCCCTCTTCTCACCCTCCTCCCTGAGTGATGGGCTGGGTGGCTACTCCCTACCCTCTTGCGTCCCCTGCTGGTGGTGGTCACCTCGAGTCTGCCTCCCCTTGGCCTATCCAACATGCTCTCTGGAGGCCTGGCCCTGTCCCCAGGGCTACCAGCTGACTAGAGCCTCTCTGTAGACCTGTGATTTTTTTTTTTCCTGATTGAACCAAGGGGTGTTCTACTCCAGGACTACGTCCTCAGCCCTTTTGAGACAGGGTCTCAAAGTTGTCCAGACAGATCTTGAACACTACCTTCCTGCATCGGCCTCCCAAGCATCTGGGATCACAGGTGCACTCGGGACCAGCTTCAGCCTCTTGAACAAAGTTCTTCTCTGGGTTGGGGCTCCCCAAACTCAGAACATCCAGAGGGAGTCCCCTCTCACAGAACTTGTGCCTTCAGGGGATCCCCACTTGCCTATCACCCCAGCCTGACCTGGCCTCAGCTGGACCCACAAGTCACTCTTGGAGCCACGTAAATCCTCCCACCTCTGCATTGTCAGCCCTCAGAGTGGAGCAGAGCTGCAGGGACCCCTTGCTACACCCACCAGGCATACACCTGATGGAGGCAAGTCGGGGTGCAGAACCCCCAGCCACTCCCTACTCACATCCTTGCCCAGCTCAGGTCCCACAGACATCTTGAGGTCTCTCCCCAAGCCCTGACTCTTCTGTCCAATCAGCCCGGAAACCCCAGGCCAGGTTTCCTGTGCCTGAGAAGATGAAGGAAAGGGATGGGCAAAGTGAGCTCTCCTGGTCTGCCCGGGGCAGAGGCACTCCTGCCCTCTGAGCTCAGTAATCACCGGCCCCAGGACTGCCTTTCTTGGCTGTGCTCTGAGAGGCTGAGCTCCCCCTTGGTGACTCTGCAGCTGTCTCACCTCTTGTCTGGACTGTCCCTCCCCATGGTGTCCCGTTCGGATCGCCAAGTCAGTGAATCCTCTGTCCTCACTGTAGCTGCTCCTTAGCACAGCCATGCACCAGCTACCGGACTCTTTCCCAGCTTCCGCACAGCCAGGAGCAGCAAGGTGACTAAACTTCACTCAAGTAGGATGTCAGTGGACAGTGCTGTGAAAGGGGATATCCTCTGCCCCAAGCATCCTCAGGTGCCTGCGATTTGAATGTGATGCCTGCTGCTCCAGCAGCTGTCCTGAATCAGGACGGGCCCATCCCCTGGGGTAGTGGAACTGAAAGTGGACCCTCTGGGTCTGCTGACCAGATCTTTTGGGTTTTTTGCAGGTGAACCACATCCTTGTTGAAACATCTGTGCCCCCACTCTCTAGGCTGCAGCTAAGAGGTGAGGTGTCCTGAGAAGACACCTGCAGCCAGCTTTTCTCCTCTGCATCCTCTTCTTTCCTTCACTCTGAATTCCTTTGAAGCACTTTGGCTTGCTTTCTTGGCTTTTTGGT
Organism: Dolichotis patagonum; assembly: GCA_004027295.1. Lineage (NCBI taxonomy): Eukaryota > Metazoa > Chordata > Mammalia > Rodentia > Caviidae > Dolichotis > Dolichotis patagonum. Next base: position 37,795 of record PVJX010008825.1, read on the forward strand.
TTTTTGAGTTAGGGTCTCATTATTTAGCCTAGGCTGGCCTCAAACTCCTCCTGTCTCAGCCTCTTGAGTGCTGGGATTACAAGGCGTGTGCCGCCACACCTGGCCTTCACCTTGGTGTACTACACCAACCGCAGGCCAACAGCCTGGCCTGGCAGAATGGCACGCTCAGTAATCCATTCATCTCATCAGGCACGTGCTGCCTAACAGGCTCAGGTGATGCAGCCCCTTCCCCTCCAAAGCTGCTCAGGCAGCACCTGGTTGCCAGCCAACGCAGTCCTCACACTGAACAGCAGCAAGCCCTGATGCTCTCTTCCCAGCGCCCTGGTTTCTGTCCCCATCACCTCCCACCGACTGCCATCATTCTCCCTGGCTGGAGGCTCCCCCGGGCCTGTGCCCACCCCCAGGCTGCAGAAGGTGGAGCAGCCGGAAGGTCTTTCACTTAGAGTGGGCTCCTGTTTCCTCCTACAGAGGCCCCAGGGCTTTAGATGGCTCTCCTCCTTCAGCTCTATCAGAAAAGGAGCCACTGGCTGATCACATGCTAAGCTACTGTTAGGTGGTTGCAAATTTATAGAATTTATCTTTACCCAAGTACTTCTAGTATCAAAAAAACAACAAAAACCCAGACAAATCCACAGGAGTTGGAAGAGTTCCGGCCGTCCTGTCCCGGCAGTCGCCTTCTTGTGTCAAACAGCACAGTTCCAGCACCACTGTTATTTGCACAGCTGCTTGCTTGGCTTGAAGCTGGGGCGCACAGTGGCTCAGGATTTGCTTGCTGTGTGTGTGTGTGTGTGTGTGCGCGCATGTGCAGTGCTGGGGCTCCATCCACAGCTCCAAGGTTTTTTATTGTGTAATTTGTATTTTTTGTAGTTTTGGTCTGTGTCTTATTTTCCACGTGCCAGTGCTAAATTATCCTTAAGTCTCTGGCAGAACCTGAAGAGGATGTTCTTGGGGTTTATTCCCCAGCACTCCTCCTAACCATGGGTCTCCTTTTTCTCTTGTATTTGACTCTGGCTGCCTGGACCTTGTATCTCACCCCTTTTGTTTGTTTTGTTTTATTAGACAGTCTAGCTATGTAGTGTAGGCTGGACTTGAACTCAGTGACTCTCGTGTCTCAGCCTCCTGAGTGCTGGAATTACAGATGTAAACTACCACACCTGGCTCTTTTTTTGGTACTAGGGATCAAACATGACCTCATGCTTGCAAGGCAGTCGCTTATGCCGCTGAGCTAAATCCCCAGCCCTAGCTCCTTTGTTTTGATAACTACATATATCAACAGCTTCTTGAGAAAGGGTGCATGAATACATGCAACCCTGTTAAGTCTGGAATATTTATCTTACACTAACAGTATGGCTGAGCAGAGAACTGTAGGTTGAAAATGTTTTCTTCTTTTGGACATAGCACACACCTTTAATCCCAGCACTTTGGAGACTGAGGCAGAAGGATCCCTGAGAATTAAGAGGCCAGTCTGGGCAAGATTATCTCAAAAAACAAAACACTCCCCTCCCCCCAAAAAAGAAAAAACCCAAACAACTAATGAGCAGGGTTTACATTCAAGGATTATGATTAACTGGTCTAGGGTGAGACCCAAACACAGTTTTGTTTTCATTTTCGAGTTGGCTACTTCATCACCACTAGAATGTAAGCTCTTGTCATTATGTCCTTTAAGTCTGCAGTGGGCCTCCAACATGGTAGGCATTCACTAAATACCTGTTGAATGAATAACCAATTCCTGTTTTGTAAAAGATTATTATAAAGAATGTGGCACATGCCTGTAATTCCCAGCTACTACTCATGAGGCTGAGGCAGGAAGATTGCAAGTTTGAAGCCAGCCTGGGTAACTCAGCAGGTCATTGTTTCAAAAAACAACCTAGGGGCTGAGGGTACTGCCCAGCACTTTCTGGGTTCAAGCTCCAGCACCATAAAAAAGAAGGCACAGGCCATTTCCTCTGTTCACGTTTTCCCTAAATATATATGAAAACCTAGTGAATCTCAAAGTATTTAAAACTTGAGAATTAATAGATACCCAGATGTGCCCTATTCCACCTTGGTTTCGGGCAAAATCATTAACACATTTCTTATGAGGGAGGATGTTAAAGTGGACCTCGCTGCACCTTTGCTTTTGCAGGGACACCATACCTGGTCCATCGGCCACATTCAAGGAGACCAAGGTGTTACTGCAGCCAGGTGCCAGGGGGCCTCACACTCTGCCTGGGTGTGGCCTAGGAGTTTGGAGGCAGAGGATGCTGGGAGGCCTGGGTGTGGGCTCACTGGGCTTCACCTCTATAATCACAGTGTGAACAGCTGGAATGGGCAGAGTGCCTAGTCCAAAAGCAGGTGAGGCAGGTGGGAGGGGACAGGGGCGAGTGGGCCTAGAGGCCCATCTCCGAAAACTCTTAACAAAAATGCAGCAGACTCACAGGCCAGAAGCCTGTCACTGTCAGAACTGTGCTCTCCTCTCATCTCAGCTACTTAGCAACAAGGAGCAGACAGTGACAGCACAAGATGCGCAAACAAGGCCAAGGCCAAACCCTTGCTGCTGTGCCCCATGGAAGGTGGGTGGGGTCTGTAGCTAGGCTGGGGGAGCAGCTTCAAGGTGGGGCACTCCTGATCCTAGGGCTCTGGGAGGCTGAGGCATGAGGACACAAGTTCCAGCCTGGCCTGAGTGCCTTAGAGGGGCACTGTCTCAAGTGTGATGAGGATGGAGCTCAGTGCAGAGGCCCTAGGTTCAGCCCCCAGTACCACAGTATGTTGCCCGTGCAGACCTGGCACAGGGTCTCTCATTCTACCTGGGATGGGAGGCGCAATCCCACAGTACAGTCTGTGGGACTCCAGAATAAAGTTGCCTTTGACCTAATTGGGCCTGATTACCTAACAGTAGACTATGGCTCTGAGCACATTTTGTCCTTATTTTCTGCAAGGGAGTGTTGACTGACCAGAACGGGGAGGTTCCCACTATACAGCTCCCATCTTCCCGCTGTGCAGCAAGGCAAGGAACAAGACGAGACCTTCGCCAGAAACCAATGTGTGTGTGTGGAGGACTGCCAGGTGCTGCGGGAAGCCCAGGACCTTGGTAAGTGCAGGTGGGTGCTGCCAACCTCTGGGATGAGGACCTCGAGCTTGGCTACAGCAAGGAAGGGGAAGGTGACGTCCCCCAGGACGGCACAGCTACGCTCACCTGGTGCTGCTGCTCCCTGAGGAGGGTAAGGCTGGCAGCAGCCAAGGCTGAGGGAGCAGTCTGCAGCCAGCCCGAGTGAGGCGGTATGGAAAGGGCAGGGCTACTGGAGCCACAGACTTCTGTTCTGGCCCTGGCTGTGGGCCTTGGGTCTCTGGACTCCATGTTCTCCTAAGGTGGTGACCATACCGCCAGCAGAGGGGACTGAAGTGACTGAACTGCATCTGGTGCAGAAGGTCTGCTCGGGCACCCGGCAGGAGTCACTCTTCTTTTCCCAGCAAGTGCAGCGGGACAAAGCTTACAAACCCTGGCCAGAATGACGGGGGGGCATGAATACCACTGCATCCAGCAGGGGCTGGAGGAGGCCTCTGCTCTGGTTTTTCAGACTGAGTGGTGACACAGGGAGAGGCCTTTCCAACCTAGTATTTAAACACAGAGCAGCAGGGTAAGCATTTGGGTTATTTTTAGTTGAAAGAAAAACAGCCTTTCCCAAGGGTGACAAAGGGAACTGAACGGAGAAGGAAGTTGGGCGTGGGCTTCTCAGCAGCTCCTGCTCCACAAGCAAGGCAGGCGTCCTTCGGAAGCTGGGGCCTGACGCAGCAGAGGGACCCCCGGTGGGGACAGCGGAGCTGCCAGGCCACTCATGGTCACTGGAGTGGTTTGCAAGGGCTTCTGAGCCAGTTGGGTGACATGATTAATGCTGTTATTCTTGGGGGGCATTAAATTAAGGGATGACAAAGGGGGCCAAGACAGTGGCTTATTCAGTTGGATTCTGAATCACGATCAGGAAATAGTCTTTATCTGCAAAACAGAAAAATGAACATACAAGTCACTAAATGTAAAATGGGAGGGAAATGTAACAGTTCCTTAAATCAACTATGAAATGGGAGGAAAAGATGAAAGATCTCATAAAAACCATCAATGCTCAGGCTACTTCCCATCCCTGAGAAATGAGAAACTGCGGGGTTTCTGCCTGCCGGGCACTGTTTGCAGGGGAGCAGGCACCCTGCAGCGTGTGCTCTTCTTTGCCTCACTGTGACAGCACTCACTGCTGATTAGCTGACCAGATTACATAAACACCAGCGTAGATGCCTAGGTCACTTTGCTAAGACCACTGCTGACTAGTCTTTGTTAGCTTTTCTACAAAACAGGTGACCTTTTTCTTCATTGTACCTCATGAAGACAATCTGAAGGGTCATAGGAAGTTATCTGCTTCCTGGAAGATTTTTCATGAATTAGACCCTCCATGCAGATGATCTATGTCTTTTTAACGAAGAGATGGGGCAAAATGTTTTATGTCAAGGCAATTTACTACTTTTACTTTATTAGATAGGATCTTACTATGTAGCCCAGGTTGGCCTCAACATTGTAGCGATTCCCCTGCCTCAGCTTCCTAAATGCTAGGCTTACATGCGTGTACAACCCTTAGCAATTTGCTTAATGATTTGGTGCTAGGGGTGGAAGACGGCATTGTAGGGATTAGGTGAGCACGCTACTCCTGAACGACACCTCCAGCCAAGTTCATTCATGGACTTCAGGCTTGGGCACCCCATGTAGTAGTATATGGTGTGACAGCACCAGCATGCAACTGCAATTGCATGCTCTGGAGATCTAGCCAGGGCACTGAGGCTGTAACAGCTGCAAACATCTGGGGTCACACCATCTGTACCTCTGATCCTAATGACAAACATGCTGCCAGCTCTTCTTGCTATCTGCTTCTGTTCCTGGTGACAGTGCTTAGCATTCTTTGTCTTTTTTATTTTTTGGTACCAGGGATCAAACTCACAACCTTGCGCTTGCCAGGCAGGCGCTTATGCTGCTGAGTAAATTCCTGGCCCTGTGCTCAGCATTCTCATGGCAAATGTCTTTCTCAGGTACTTGATCTTTAGCTCTGCAAAATGTTTTTCTTAGGGGTTCTGGGACAGCAAGACCTTCCATGGCTGCTGTTTTCTAATCTTCTGCGTGACAGCAGCATGAGGCAGGGAGGAATCTCTTCTCTTTCCTAGACAGGGACACCCAGGTGTAGAGGTTTCCCCTCAAACTTGAAGGCATCCCAATCACCTGAGGACTGGACGCCCGTTCCCACAGCACTTATTCAGTGGGTCTGGAGTAGTCTGACAGCTGCATTTCTCTAAAGCTCCCAGGTGATAACGGGAAAACCACTAGCTTAAGGTTTGCCAAAGTGTCAAAGATAGAATTCCAACCCTCACTGGGTTTGGGTTAATGGCAGTTTCTGTCACAAGCTTAGCTATTTGCTTTCCAGAGCCTTCTAAGCAAGAACCTTTCAAAGGCACTAGGTCAAAGGGGAACCAAGGCCAACAACCCAGCCCGGGAAGGAGGAATATCCACTGAAATCACAGAAGTCCAGGTCCTCAGAGGCGGGCCAGGCTACCCTTTAGTTTGTAGAAGAGGAAACTGGAGACACAGGGAGTTTCAACTCTGCCCACCTAATCATCAAACTTTGTTTTTGTTTGAGACAGGGTCTTGCTACACTAGTTCAGACTAGCTCTGAATTCACTACTAGCCCAAACTGGCCTTGCACTCACAGTGATCCTTCTGCTTCAGCCTCCCAAGTGTTTGGATTATGGGTGTGAGCCACCATGCCTGGTAAAATAATCAAACTGTAAACATTTATCAAGGTTTTGTGCCCAGGCCTGGATCAACCACTTTTCCCATGGCTCGTCAGTGAACCCCAGAACAACTCTACGTAGGTACCAGTGTTTTCTCATTTTATTGAGAACACTAAGGCTCAGAGTTAAGTGACTTGCCCACATCAAGGCAAATATATGGGCTAGGCTGGTACACAGCCTCTGGACTTTACCCCACATCTTAAGCCCTCTGGTCTGCTGCCCCCTGCTGAGCATGAGAGAAATGGCAGGACCCCAGCAATGCTGCTGTGCTGTAACTTGGAGTCAGCTCTACCCCTTGGTACCTTCCACGATGGTGGTCTGTTGTAACTAGGAAACAGAAACTAATAGTTTCACGGTTAAGCAACCTGCACACATGAACAGAATCACTGTTAAAAACATGTTAAAAACAGAAAGAACTGCTTGGCGTGGTGGTGTGCACCTCAAATCCCAGCACTCAAGAGGCTGAGGAAGGGGGGATTGCCACAAGTTTAAGGCCAGCCTGAGTTACACTGTGAGTCCAAGGAAGGGAGGCCTGAACTGCACAGCAAGACCTGTCTAAAAAAAAAAAAAAAAAAAAAAAAAAAAAAAAAAAAAAAAAAAAAAAAAAAAAAGACACACCCCTAATGGTGTGGAGTAAAGCTAGAAATATTTCTGAAAAGCTATAAAGAAAAGGTAATAGTGATTGCCATTCTAAGGCCAGTCTGAACTACACTGCAAAACCCTGTGTCAAAAAAATCAAAACCAAAACAGCCACTCATAAAAACAAATTTAAGATCACAAGCAACACAGCACTGTCCATTACTCCAAACTATTAGGTTCTACATCCTACAAGGCCAAATCAAGTGTTCTTTGGGAGGGAGCATGCTAAAGCTTGCCTATGCTGAGTCAACAGCTTTGTCTCAGATTAATAAGTGAGAACTAAGTCTTTTTTCTTCCCCCTCATTTTGAGACAGGGTTTCACTATATGGTTCAAACTGGCCTTGAACTTGCAGGGATCCTCCTACTTCAGCCTCCTGAGTGCTGGGATTATAGGTGTGCACCACCATGCTGGGCTGAGTCTGTCTTAAAATGGCTCTGCGTGGACTGTTCTGGGTCAACACAGGGTAAAACGTGGTACACATTTGGACAGTGGAAGCCAAATTTCTGAAGTCACTGGCTGCTACTGTTGGGTGAAGAAGCAGCTTCCTACCTTGGTCAAGCAGTCCAAGCAGGTGAGCAGGAAGTTCTCTTCCAGGCTGTTCATATGTGAGCTGCTAACTACAGTCCCACAAGCTCTGGCTCCAGCACACGGCAGCAAGGGCTGTTCTATGCCAGCCCTAACATCCTAAGACTCGTCAGCACCTCCTGCCCACAGGAGTTTTGGCACCAAAACCCAGTGTTTGTTCTAGGCCAAACAAAGTAGGTCTGTCACATCACTGCACCATGCCCCACAGACATCCCCAACCCCATCTCTGCTGGACTCCAGCCCTGACCACACTGGTGGGCTATCAGCAATGGAGGGAGGTTCAAGAAATCTTTCACTTATTTACTTGCTAAACACTAACATGCTTACAAGTCCCTGCACTCATGGCATTTAGATGTCTACTGAAAAGACAGGTACATCTGTGTCCACAGCCTGGGAGGCTGAAGCAGGAGGATCAAAACTTGAAGTGTAGCTGGGCAACTTACCCTGTCTCAAAATTTAAAAATATAAAATGAGCTGTCTCAAAAAAAAAAAGCAACACAAAGCAAAAAAGAAAAATGGTTGGTCAGGTGTTTTGGCAGCAGGCTGGCAAGTGGGAAGGCCTGGGGTGAGGGCTGCAGGCAGGATGCAGAAGTGTGGTAATGCACGGAAATGCTGTCGGAGGTGACCTCAACAGGACACTCACCCTCCAGCATGATAAATATGTCAGCAGGAACGAGAAGCCTCGTACACTCCCCATGGCCTCCATGGTGCCTAGTGAGGGTCTGCTCACTCATCCTCGCCTCCGCTCACAAGGCCACGTGGGCTCTGGGCCTGAGCCCCTCCCTGGGCACCGTACTCAGAGGCTCCGAACACCCACTGGGCCTCAGGGCCCAGCTGTGCCATGGATGGCCAGTAGCTTTCAGATAGCTCTGCCATCCACAGGAGATGCTGGTGGCTATGGGCCGAGACACTGCCCATGGAGAGAACAGCTAGGCGGCACCCACACCATTCGCCTTTGCCTCACACCCCTCAGTGCGCCACCAGGGAGCCCAGGCTGCTCTGACATGCAGCGACCACGTCCAGCCCTACTTTAGGGGTGTGGGAAGTCTGTTCTCCACAGTCACACAGTCTCAGGGCTCTCAGGCCGTGTACGACTCCAAGGCTTTTTGCCCGAGTTTGAGGGGACACACTCATCCAGACAAGGAGTCCCAGCACATTGGACAACTTGATGACTTACAGATGTGCTATGGAATGTCCTATGACTTACACAAAGCCAAGCTGTAAGGCAAAAGAAATTCTGGCCTCCCAAAAGAGTCAGGCAGAGACACAGATATTCACGGCCTGCATTTGGAATAAACGCTTCTCATGGCATGCTTATGATGTTCTCTGTGGCTGACATGTCTCTGCCCCCTGGGGAGTACCTGGGAAGACTGGGGGCCCCTGTGACCTGCTCTTTGGTTTTTTTCCTTCCCACTCTTCCAGGCAGTGAGACTGGGCTGGAGCAGGCCTGGGAACAGAACCAGTACTAGTCTGCTGCCTGGAGAGGCTGAGTCCCATCAGGTTCCCCCAGAAGTCTGCAGCCACCCTTGCCAAGCCTCCTCACTGCACTGTGGCATTCTGCTCCACTCACAGTCATATCAGCTCCTGCTCTGAACACCTCCACTCACAGCAGCAAGACCACACAGCTGAGCTCTGTGTTTGAGGCTCTTTCTAAGTTGTGCCAAAGTCTCGCCTTCCTACGCAGCTTCTGATGCCCTAGGCAAGCTGTACTGCAACCTAAGCACATCAAGTGTAACCTCAACTCATGCACATACCGCTATGGCCCAGCCAAATAAAAAGTGCAAGAGAGACATAAAAATGCAAGAAATAGTCCTGTAGAGCTTGTCCACCACTACAGCCTAGGACAGTGAGGTGAGGCAGACCTGGCTCTGTGGGTCCCTCCTGTGGTCTCCTCCTAAGATGAGCATCTCATCAACCTAAGCAGGATCCTAAAGCCTGATGCACCACACAGCCTCCCCAAATGCAAGCCGAGCACTTTGTGAGAAACTGAAATAGCAATCTTCTCCAGGGCTGGAGGAAAAGCTGGCTTCAAGGGCCCTGGAGACAGGACTGCTACATTCTGGCTTAGAATCACTGAATTTGTTTTCTCCAGACATAGCTTTCCTGTTGTCCACTTCACATGCTTTTGGGGCTCTCAAGATTAGCTCCAAGCTCTCCTCTCCTGGGAAGCCAGATCTGATCATACCCTTCTCTACATCCCAGATGCTCCTTTGAATTTTTCCATCTCAAGGAAAGGGAGATCTGTGTTATACTTGTGTGTTTTCTTCCCCATAAGAGCGTGATTCTCCTCTGAGGCCTCCAGTCGCTGTGGAGGTTTGTTGGGGGACACCAGCTAGGCAGTGAGGCAACTGGATTCTTTTTTAATTCCTTAGGACCTCACTGGGCCTCTGGAGACTGGTGGTCTCCAGAGGTCTTCCTGATAGGCTGTGAGGGTCTGCCTCAGAGTGGTGTGGTGGAATGCCCCTTACCTGGTGCAACCATTATCTCATTTTTCTTGGAGCGAATTCGGAGGAAAGTGAGGTCATTCTGGGGGTCAGTCTCACGCACGGCGCTCCGTGCCTTCAGGATGAAGCTGTGCATGAGGCTGGCGTACTGCGTGGTGGTGGGACTGTCCATGGTGCTCTTGATGGGAATGCCTGAGGGGAGAACAGACAGAGCTAAGCAGGAAGCTGGAGCCCCTTTCCACCAAGCTCCCACCCCCACCCCGCCAGCAGTTCTAGAGTACTGAACTGCTGAGTAACAATCAGTGCTGCTGTTTACTGTGTGACAAGCACAGCGATGAGCACTAAAGTACACCAGTGCTCTCTGTGGTGGCGTGACTGCCCATGGGCTCCACTGCAGGGCCACCCTGCACGACTGACTCCCAACAGCAGCAGGAGATGCTCCTTCACAATGCTTAGAACTGGAAGTAGGAGACACCTCTCACCAACTTGCAAAGACCGAAAAAGAGGAAGAAGAAAAGACTGGCTAGTGCCCACCTGAGGGAGTCACCAGCTAGCTATAAACACACGGCCTGCAAACATGCCCCTCCCCTGCATTAACTTACAATAGTGTCCTTTGTAAGCAGCATCATTATCTCTTCAAAGAGCCCACTAAGGGGCTGGGGATGCAGCTGAGTGGTAGACGGTGCTTATACTCTATCTATCTATCTATCTATCTATCACCTATCTGCCTGCCTGCCTGCCTATCCACTTACATAACTATCTGTATCAAAAATCCAAAAGCCTAAGTGAGCAACACACAGGTTTGCCATTTCCTTACTGCTGGATACTTAGGCTAGGATTTTTCTAGTAGAACTGGCTGGACAATGGCCACTATTGTCCATCAAATCTTCTCTTTTGATGGCTGAATTATTGAAAGAACTTCACTCACTGGATGTTGTCTACTGTTGACCAGGTGACAAATGTGGCTCAATTTGAGCCACGTCAGGCCAGAGCTGGGTCATCAGGTGCCTGTGAACTGGCCATGACCAATAGCAGAAGGCTCCATCCATGAGACCTTGGAGCTCATCACTGACACACAGTCTGAAGAATGTGGCACAAGTGACTCCTCACATACAAGTGATTACACTTTGGGCTCTAGAGCAGACCACCAAGGCTTGCTTTTGGGGGCTGTGTGGTACAACCACACTCGTCTTTAGGCTTTAGGATCCTACTTGGGACAAGATGCTCAGCACTCAGCTCATCTGGCCTGTAAGAGGCAGCTCAAGGACCAACCAAAGGTAGTCATTGTCAGGCCTTCCCAATGGGTGGCAAGAAATTAGCATGAACTGGTCTTCTTTTGGCACCAGAAATAAAAGAGGCAGAAAAGGAGGATATAGTGGAAGGAGCTAAATCATGCAGGCTTTTTCTTTTTCTTAGCTTTTTGTGATAGAATCCTGCTATGTTGAACTTGCTGCCGGTCTTGAACTTATGATTCTCCTGCCTCAGCTTCCTGAATGCTGGGATTACAGCGATATGCCACCATACCTGGTTCACAGAAATTGTTTTAAGCCAAGTCAGGTCATAAGGATGGGTTGTAGCTGGGGATTTAGCTCAGTTGGCATAAGCGCCTGCTTGGCAAGCGCAAAGTCGTGAGTTTGATCCCCGGTACCAAAAAAAAAAAAAAAAAGGGGGTTGTAGTGGTCACCTGCCTTTAAGGGGCACGATGAATAGGAACCAGGGCTGCTGTTGGGTCCTGTTGGGTCCTGGCTGCTGTGGTAACAATCTGTACATGAGAGCCGCGTAAGGCCCTGCTGTATGGCTATACCTTCCTGATCATGGCCGGTAAGAGACTGAACTCTGAGGACCTGGGTTTGCTCCCTGGCTTCACCCCTTTAGAGTTCTGTGGCCTCTGGCAAGTGACTTAACCTCTCCACCTTCCATTGCCTCATCTATAAAACAATGCCTCTGCTTCAAAGAGCTTGCTGTGAGGAATTAATTCATTTAAGGGTGTTTAGTAAGAGCTCACACATAATAAATGTTAGTTTGGTATTAACATCACCCACAAAATCAATCCCATTCCCAGTAACTTGAGGGGATGTGACTATTCCTTAACTTGCAAGGGGACTGCTAACATGGAGCCCGTTTGCTAAGGGTCAGGACCAGCTCAGATGGGTTCCTGTGCCTGTCCAGGAACCTCCCTGTAAGTCACTTTCGGGCTTGATAGTAAGAAGCCTACCATGTGCAAGGCTTGGAAAAATCTGGGTGATCAGACCTGTGACCTTCGCTGCGTGTGGTGCTGGGAGCCAAGCCAAGGCCCCTCGTGTACCAGGCAAGCACTGTCCACTGAGTTACATTCCCAGTTCGAAACCACCTCTTGTATATCACAAGGCTACCATCCCACAGATCTCTGGTCCAGAGCTACATCACTTCCCTTTGGAGCAGTTACTCAAGTATGGTATCACACTGTTAGGGAGCGGCCATTACTTCCACCTCCCGCCACTGTAAGCTCCTCCTCAGCCTCCCAGAGTGCCAGGACTACAGACTATGTGTCAGCAAGCCTGGCTTCAACCCATTCTTGATTAACTGGCCTCACCAGGGAACTTGGTGAGACTAGATTAAGCATTTATTTCTGCTGATAAATAAGCAATCACAGTGGTTCACTTTCATTAGTGCAGATAAAAACTGGCAGGAGTTGGTCACATTTCTACAAATGAGCAATGTGTAAAGAAGACAAGAAACTACTTGTTGGCTCACCATAAAAACAAAACACAGAGGTAAGGAGCAGAGACTAGAAAGGAAGAATTTCACTCAAGAACAGGAGATAAATGCCAGATTCACAGAACGCCTGAAGCAACCTCAGAGATGGTTGAATTATTAAGACCAGCTAATCCAAGCCTCTGCCGTGACAAATGGAGACTGCACAGCTGGTCATGGGGAGGCTGCTGCTGAAATCTCTCCTGACTGTACAGCCAGGTCCTCTCACCACCGCATGCAGCTCTTTCAAGTAACAACGCTATTTTTAAAACTTAACACAGTTTTTTTGTACTGAGGATTGAACCCAGTACTCTTCCACTGAGCTGTATCCCCAAGCTTTTCAATTTTTTTTAGCGAGGGTCTTCTTGCTCAGTTGTTCAGACTGGCTTTGAATCTGCAGTATTTCTGCCTCAGCCTCCTGAGTACCTGGGAAAATAAGTGTGTGCCACTACACCTGGCTATCAGGTATTTTTATCAAGCACCAACCCTGTGCCAACACTCTAGAAGCTGAGGATACAAGAGAACAGCTCTTCTGCTGGGCACTGAGGGCGTGCTGATCCTGTTGGGGATACATCACTGCCTCCCTGGGCCTCTATCTTCTTGTTGGTAAAATTGGTTGCTGTCAAGAGTAATAATCATCAAAATTTAGCTTCCTAAAAGAGAAGTACCAGGGGGTTTTATGGGTCAGTAACATTTGGATTAGTACAAAGAGAAGGAATTCTAGGCAGTACTAAGAACAAGAGCTATGCCAAGACGATGGAATAAAGTCTCAGGAGTCCCAGGAAGACTCTAGAACTAGGGCTGGAGAAGGCAGGCTGGTTCCAGGAGTTGTGGCCCTGAGCCAACCCCTCATGTGGACACAACACACCTGCAAGGTCACTCACAGCTGCACAGCTATATTCACAACTCTGGGGCCTCCCTGACGGCCAGTCTATCAGCAATTCCCCTGCTCCAGGCACAACGGGAAGCCTGGACAGAGGCCCAAAGCATGGGCTATAGACTCAGACCGCCAGGTCTGCCTCTCCTTCTGTCATCTTACATACAGTGCATGGCTCCACCTCCTTCTAGGCTCAGTTTCATCACTATGAAATGCAAGTATGAACAGCTCCACCCTCACGAGCTATTTTAAAGTTCAAATGAATTAACTACTAATTAATCTCTTAGTGGTACAGTGGTTGCCTAATGTGCATGGGCCCTTGGGTTGGGTACCTAGCACCCAAAAAACAAAACAACAACCCCCCACATTAAATATTTTTAATAGTGCCAGAAAAAGGGTATCATTATTTTCAATCATGTCAGCTATTATAAGCATTTCTATAACATTAACGTGATTATTAATGTAATAACTATGGCATCTGCCAAGCCTTTCTCTGAAGATTACTTTCTTGGTACACAATACTCACAGCTGCCAGATCACAGGCACTGGGGCACCACTGCTGTGGTTTGTTTCCTCAGTGACCTGAATCCAGCACCTGCTCTGGACAGCCACCTGGTGTACAGGTGACTCAGACGAGGTCCCTCCATCAGCCCGGCTGTGGTGCTGAGTGTGCCTGTCCACTCCCAGCCCCACACACTGGTTACCTTCGTACATAGGAACAGGGTAATTTTCAATTGAAACCAACACAGAAGCACAAGCTACCGGGTCTGAGTGGCGCTGCTCTGACTGATGTGGAAGGCCTCCCCGTTTCTAGGGGCAGCACAGGACCCCAGGCTGAGGAGCACAGCTCTGGAAACACTGTCCCACCTGGGCTCTCTAAGGGGAAGCTCTCGGACTGATACATCTGTGGTATCACTGCAGCCTCTTCTCATTAGAATCTGCCCCAAAAGCCTGATTTTCAGAATTTGTCTAATCAAACAATATCCTGGAGTGCTTGGTAAACACACATTTCTCAGGTCTCATCTCAGTTCTGATTAATCAAACCATCTGTGGAGAGGCCTGAAATCTGTAGAAGTTTTAACAAGAGCTCCAGTGCCTGTAATCCATGGGTAAATTTAGGAAACACTTCAGCCTACAGGCTTGCTTCCCCAATCCAACAGGAAACCTGTACTGTACCTGATTTATATAAGCAAATGCCTCAGAGCTCAGAACTGACAGAGACACTATCCTGTTCCATGCTTTACACTGTTACGCTTTGCAACCTATAATACATATATGATAAATATCCACAGTTACAGGCTTAAGTGACTTGCTGAAGGTCATGCAGGGTCAGGAGGAGAAGCAGGATACAAACTCAGATGGATAGATTCCAGGGCCCTTGTACTTACTACTGTGTGGACCCTGGCACCTGGGGCTAAAGACCAGAGGTCTGGTTCTTCACAGTGCAGTGGGGGAGAAAGTGCACAAGCACACTCAGAAAGACTTAGATTTCAATCTTAGCTAACAGCTAAGTGACTCAATTAAATTTCTAGATGCAGTTTTCTCTGTTGCAAATAGAGACAACAGGACTGCTTTAAGGAGTAAATGTGTGACATGTTACTTCTTTACTACCTCTAGTGCAGTTTGGGAAAATCAGTATTTGTATCCTTCTTGTTCAAATAACCTCTCCATAAGAAAGGAAAAAAAATCTATAAGCACAAAGAAGTCAATTAGAGAATCATGGAGCAAAAACTCAGCATCAACCACAAATGGATATACAGTAGCTACTTAATGGTTATGTAAAAGAGTAGAGACAATAATAAGAGGTTAATAAAGACTGAAATGCCACTTAAAATTATTTTTGCTTATGTGAACTATGAAGCAATTAAAAATAAACCACATCTAAACATATGCCAGCAAATAACAACATACGACTATAGCCATCAGAAATGTTCCCCAGGGCCACACAACACGGAATGCTGGAAAATCGGAT
Organism: Dolichotis patagonum; assembly: GCA_004027295.1. NCBI lineage: Eukaryota > Metazoa > Chordata > Mammalia > Rodentia > Caviidae > Dolichotis > Dolichotis patagonum. Next base: position 52,848 of record PVJX010008825.1, read on the forward strand.
CTGCCAGGGCAGTGGGACTGTGTGAATTTTCCCTTTTTAAAATGTACTGGGATTCTAGTAACAATGTTACAACAGTGGAAGTGTGCAAAGGAAAAAAGCTTAAATTTAGATCGGCTACATGAAGGGGCACGGAAAGAGGCCAATGCCGTGTGGTGCTCGGGCTGGCTTCTGAAGGCCTGGGCGCTGGGCACGGTACCTTCTGTGTTCACCACGATGATTCCTTGCACTCCTTTCTGGCTCTGAAGTCGTTTCAGTGTCTCTTCCACCTCTGCCTGCCAGAAAAGAATACGTAAACTGATTAACTTCCCCTTACCCCAGGCAGAAGAGTCGCACATTCAATTTCTAACAAACCAGGAACACTGGAGCCCAGCCATCTCAAAGCTCCCCAGGCAGTGCGGAGTGGTCCTCGGGCCACCACTGGATCCGAGAGCAAGAGCTCACACTTCAGCGACGTGACTCAGGGCTGCTCACCAGGCATTAATTATTCCTCACTCCCCCGGCCCCAAGTTACTTGGAAGAAAATATAAATACCATTCTCTGGAGTATACGCACATCCATGACTCATATTTAGTATAGCTGAGAGGCAGAATTCTGATGATTGGAAAAAAAAAAACAAAAACAAGCACTAGTTTCTAACAGGAAGAAGACATTTTGTAATTTGTGGTCCAAACAATACAACTGAAAACATTTCAAAGGAAGCAAAATGACCCTATGTGATTTAATAACCTGGTAGCTGAGATGGTGTGACACATGGCATGCAGCCATAGGACATGGGTCCCAGAAGGGGCTGATTAGTCCTGATTATCCACAAAACAGGGTGGGATATTTTGGCACATGGAATCTGTAAACAGAGGGGACACTCCGATGGCTGGGTTTTCACTGTGCCATGCAAAGCCTTCTACATTCTTACACCCAGCTACTTCACCTTTCCCTCCACTCTATCAGCTTCCCCTATGTCCCTGTCCTCATGTTTTTTTACCCTCGTAGGCCCCTTTTTTGCTGAAATCCAACAAAATGTTTAAAACAACTGAACCTTCAGGTTTTCTTCAAAGCCTTTATGGATTCCCAACTCAATGGAGTTTTGCCTGTGTCCAACTCCCCCAGATCCTTGCCTTTGCCTGCCTAGGACACATACCTGACACCGTGTTCCTAACTACCAAGTCTCTACAATGATCTGCAAAGGAGTTCCATCACACAGCTGATTACTGTCAGGCATGGTGGTGCACACCTGCAACTCCAGCACGCTGGGAGAAGGGCTGCAAGTCTGAGCCCAACCTGGACTCTTTGTAAGTTAGCAAGACCCTGTCTCAAAGTAAAACAAATGTCTGGGGATGCAGCTCAGTGTAAAGGGCCTGGGTTGAACCCTCTCAGTAAGGCTAAAAAGCATAAAACAGCTACTTAACTGAACCAGGTTTAACTCTTCCTGTCACTGAAAAATGGGCTTAAAAAGTATGCTTGTTCTGGTGGCCCCTTCCAGACTGGTCCAGAGTCCAGTAAGAAGGTCCTCAAAGGCTGAGAGTTTTTGGAGACAAAGGCTCCATTCACCAAGAGAATGGTTTCCCACTCCCAGGGGTTGGGGGAGGGTAGATTCTTAACACTGGGTGGAGACAGCACAATGAATTATTGTTTTTCTGGAAAGTACAAGCTGAAAATCCAGTCACTACCACCCACTCCCTAGTGATGTAAGAATACTCTCAAATGCTGGAGGGAAGAGCAAACAAGTTGCTCCGCAAAATGGCAAGTCACACGATGCCCCTGAAATCTGGAGTCTGAGTAAACAGTCAGAGCTGGCTCTGTGGACATGAGTAGGCTAGAGAGGGTCATATGTGTCAGGTCCTAAGTCATTCAACAAACCTTCACTGAGCTCCTTCTATGTGCTGGGTGCTATTGTGGAGGGGAAGAGTACGTATAAAGGTCAACACCGTACAGTATTCAGCCTGACCTGGTCACCCTACTGGAAGCTGCTTTTTCCAACGTTTTATTTGTATACATGTGCCATACATAGTGCTCCCACTCCTCTCCCCTTCGACACTTCTCGTCCCCATTTATGGAAGTTTTGTTTCCATTTTTTCCTTTCTTTCTTTTTTTTTGTAATCTCTTTTCCCTTTCTTCCCTCCCTCTTCCCTATTCCCCTTCCCATTTGAATATTTCTTTCTACTTCCCAGTTACCTATCCTCCATTATGCTCCTCATTTACCCTTAGGGTTTCTCGCACAAGAGAAACAATGTGATATTTAAACTTTGTGTCTTATTTCACTTAAAATTATGGTCTTGAGGTGCACGCATTTACCTACAAACAACTCAACTTTATCCTTTATAGGAGGGTAGTAGTACTCCATTGCATATAAATACATTTTCTTTATCCCTTCATGAGTTGATGGGCACATGGGCTGTTTCCAAGATTTAGTTACATATTGTGCTGCTATAAACATGGGTGTGCATAATCACTGTGGTATCATACTTTTAACTCTTTTGGGAAGATTCCTAGAAAGGGCAGTTGGCTCAGATGGAAACTCTTGTTTTAGTTCTCTGAGCAACCTCCACACTGATTTCCAGTGGTTGTACCAGTTTACACCCCCACCAGGCAATGGATGCTTCCTTTTCCCCCACAGCCCCACCAAAATTTATTACTGGTTAATTTTCTAATGACAGCCATTCTTTCTGGAGTGAGATGGAATCTCAGTGGTGTTTTAATCTGCATTCCTCAAACGAACAGGGATGATTTTCATACTTTTAGATTGGGTCTTTAAATGTGTATGGGGGGGCTCCTGACATTTTTTTTTTTTTTGAGTTCTTTTTATATTACACATACCAGTCTTTTGAGTTACTGGTAAAATTTTCCCCATTCTGTGGGTTGCCTCGTCACACTCAGCTTGTGGCTTCTTTTGTTATGCAAAAGTTTTTAAATTTGATGTGATCTCAGTTACCGATTCTTTCTAATATTTCCTGTGTGACTGGAGTTTTGTTCATAAAGTCTTTGCCTATATTTGCCTTTAAGAGTTTTACCTATTCTATCTTCCAGCAGACTGTTTCTGTTTTAATCTTTATATCTTTGATCTATTTCAATTTTAGTTTAGTGCGCAGTGAGAGATAGGGCTCTCGGTTCACTCTTTGGCATATGGAAAGCCAGTTTTCCCAGAAACATCTATTAAAGAGGCTGTCTTTCTTCTAGTGAATGTGTTTGGTCCATCTGTCAAAGGTAAGGTAGCTGAGGGTGCCTAGAGTTTTTCTGCATCTTCTATTCTGTTCCACTGACCATGCTGGTTTTTTTTTAAATCATAGTAGCTTTGTAGTATAACTTCAAAACTCTCCTAGAAACTCATTTTAAGGAAACAATCCAAAGCAATGAGAATAATGCAGCAAGATGCTTGCTGCTGTGATATCTGTAATAGCAGAAAGCATTAAAAATGCTACCAAATTGGAGAAAAAGCCAGGTAAATTACGGGCTATGCACTATAAAAATACAATACACACATTAACAGCAGTGACTAGACTATCAGATGCCCCTATAAAAGGTCTGTGATATAATGGGGTTTTTTTTGTTTGTTTTCTAAGACAGGGTAAGGCTGTGTGGCTCAGGCTGCTGCCCTTGAGCTCACTAGGTGGCCCAGGCTGACCTCGGACTTACAGTGATCCTCCTGCCTCAGCCTAAGTGCTGAGATGACAGGCATGCAGCACCATGCCTGGCAAGTGATACGTTAATTGAAAACAGCAAAATGCAAAAACAAAGCACCTGGTGACTGCAATCACATAAACATTAAGAGGACTAGAGAAGGAAATTATGGGGAGAAAAGCCATTCTCAGAATAGGGAATTACAGATGGGCTTTGTAACAGTATGTAAGAATAACTTCAGTGACAATTTAGCTCAGTCAATGAATGATCAGGGAAAAGCTGAGCGTGGTGGTGCATGCCTGTAATCTCAGCACCGAGCAGCCTGAGGATCGCTGTGAATTTGAGGCTGTGATTAGCTCCTGGCTACAGCAACCAACCTTCCCTTTGTTCCCTGCACTTGAGCCACCCTGGCTCTTCTGCTCTTCCTGGAGCACAATGGACACTGTCCAGCCCAAGATGCTTTCCGGCCAGCCTTGGGTTTTTACCTGGGACAATACCTGGAGCCGCAGGAGGCTGTGAGGTAGGAGGGACAACACCAGAGGCTGCTCAAGGCTGGCTTTGGCTGCTGTGGGGGTGGGGTGGGGACACAGCCTCAGGGAGTCCTGGCTTCTAGCCTTGGTGCCTGGCATGGGCTGCTCCCTGTTTGGGGATACAAGCCCCCTTCTCTCGCTCCCTGACAAAACTCCCAGATTCAGCTTTTCCGTTTAGTATCAGCCTCTCTCCAGGTACCTTCGGCACTCAGCCTTCACGGCACTTACCAGGGATGCATGGTGGAGTGTAATAGTTGTTTCACATCCATCTCCTGACCCAAAGCACCGTGAAAGTAGAAACCCCAGTATCTTTTTTGTTTTATTTTTTTAAATTTTATTTTAAAGGGGGTAAAATTAAACACAACAAAACAGAATAGAATGGGACATAAGAAAGCATAAATTTCAAAGCTAGACAACCAGAGATCTTCACTATCTGTCATATTGTCTCGTTTTCTTCCAAATGGTTGTCCATATCTTTGCATACGGGGAGTTCATACTAAATAACATAGCCAATCTTTTCACAAGATGTGTAGTTCACTGGCTCCCACTTGCTAAGGGGGGGGGCAACACACGGGATGGGGACAGGACGACATGAGATGTTTGATTTGCTGGCAGGCTCACAGCTGCCCCCCAGAGGGGAGGAGCTCCTTGTTCTGGCACCCTAAGTCAACTGCATGGTACAGGTCCCGAGGCACCAGGGTCTCTCTCCTTTGGGTCACCGAAAGTCTGCCACACTCTCAGCCCCCCCCCCAGAGAGGGGAGGAGCTCCTTGTTCTCCCAGCACCCCAAGTCAACCGCATGGTGCAGGTCCCGAGGCACCAGGGTCTCTCTCCTTAGGGCCACCGAAAGTCTGCCACACTCACCTGCTATTTCTTTCTGATGAATTGACCATTCCATTTCCAAAGTTCTGAAATGGCCAACAGACCACAGAAAGAATTCTCTTTAGGCTCCTGTTTGAAACCAGCAGTTATAGCAATCTGCTGGCCTTGCTTCAGGGCCACAAACCCCAGTATCTTTACAGTTCCAGTACCATGCCCAGGGCAGACTCTATCCTTAACGAAAACCTAATAGCTGAGTGGGGTGGCAGGACCCTGCAATCCTAGCACTTTGGGTGAGGCAGGAGGATCTCAAACTGGAGTCCTGCTTGGACAATTTAGGGAGATCTTGTCTCAAGGTAAAAAATAAAAAGGGGGAGGGGACTTAACTCAGTGCAAATGTCCTGAGTTCAATCCCCACTACTAATAATTAATTAATAGCATTTCTGAAACTATGTTTCATAAAATATTTTAAGTACAGGAGGGAGGATGTGTTTCAATGTAACAAAGAGCTAAAGTTTAGGTGGCTTTAGTCTAATAGAAGCAGCCATGAGATCTAGCTCTTCAAGAAGCAAACACACACTTAGCAGAAGCAGGGGACACATGAGTTTATATTTGTGTACTCAGGACCTCCTATGGGTCATGTGTTGCTTTCAAACATACGGTCCCATCTAAACCTCTTATTCATCCTCCATGATTAGTATAATTTTACAGATGAGGAAACTGAGGTTCAGAAAAGAGAAGGATTTTGCCCAAGAACACAGAGCAGGTCAAAAGGAGAGCTAAGCTGGCCATGGTGGCACATGCCTGTAATCTCAACACTCAGGAGGCTGAGTCAGGAGGATTGCTGCAAGTTTGAGGCCAGCCTGGGCTACAAAGTGAGTTTAAGGCCAGCCTGAACTGCAGCGAAACCCTGTCTCAAAAAGAAGAAAAGAGCTGAAGGTGGGCATGGTGGGATGCATCTATAGTTTGAGAGGCTGAGGTGGTAGGATCACTTGAGTCTAGAGTCTAGAACAACAGTGATGGTGAATTTCCTAGAGCTTTTAGTGATACAAACAGCACGCACGCCATAGGTTCGCCACCACTGCTCTCGGAGTTGGGAGACCAGTGTGGGTAACACGGCCAGATCCTGGCTCAACAACAACGAGGGCAAAAGGTACCTGCCCTGAATGGGGCTCATATCCTAGTGGAAGAGACTTTAAACAAAATTTGTTTTTGCAGGCTACAGGGATGGTGTAGGGGTTAGAGACAGAGGATAACTCAAGCTGTTTGGGTACTGAGGTCAGGAACACCTAAGGAAGTAATTTGTAAATTAGGAACTAAATTTTGACAAAAAAAAATATACTCCCCTCAATGGAGAAAGGAAACAAGTTTCTGAGTTTTCTAGCTCCCAAGTGCATGTGGTCACCAAATGGTACACAGCAACAATAAAGCTCTGAATTTATTTACTGGCTCAGCACAGGAGTGTAACTATCTGAAGCAAGTGATTCATGAAAGAAATATGACTTTGACCTACTAAACATAAAACCTTAACTTTTGCAAAACAATAATGAACCAACGGGATAGAAAAATATCTGCATCAAATATAAATATAACAAAGGAGTAATCCCTAAAACATCACATAAAGAGCTGGGCATGGTGGCACATGCCTGGGTGCATGCATGGTGGCAGCACTTGGGAGGCTGAGGCAGGAGGATCATTGCAAATTCAAGGCCAGCCTGAACTGCATAGTGAGAACCTGTCTCAAAAAGACCAAAAAAAAAATTTTTTTTTCTTTTGGCTTGGAAATATAGCTCGGTGCTACAGCACTTCCCTAGCATTTGTGAAGCCTGGGTTCAATCTTCAATACTGCACACCCATGCAGGCATGTATCATTCATTCATACAAAGTATTACTTTTATGAGAATATTCAACAGATCCTTGTGGGCTTTAGAAAGCTTCCATTTATTTATGTCATGAAAAAAGGGGGCACTTAGATATGCTTGTATAGATACCCAAGAAACTAAAAATGGTTGTTTCTCTCTCTCTTTTTTTTTTGGTACCGGGGATCGAACTCACGACCGCACGCTTGCAAGGCAGGCGCTTATGCCGCTGAGCTAAATCCCCAGCCCCAAATGGTTGTTTCTCAAGGAGACTGAAGGTAGGGGTCAGGGTGGCTGTAAGACTTACTTTTCATTTAGATAGATAGATAGATTAACTGTGTACAAGTATCCCGTTAAAAATTGTAGCCAACATGATGTGAAAGATAAAAGTTATATGCATTTGAATCATTACATTTTTAATGATGTGGAGGCAATTTTTTGTGGTGTAATAAAAAACATAAAACAATTTTATATTCAATAGGAGTGAAACTATATGAAATATCTGAAGCCAAAATGACATAAACAGTAAATGGTGGCCTTTAGATGATGTCATTACTTCTTTTGCTTCACAATTCTTATAAGCTTTACATTTCTAAATAAGATTTTACAAAGGTATTATAGCCACATATTTAACATTTAAAAGGTCTTGGCCAATTTTGTACAAGCAGTGAGAAAATAAGAAGCAACAATACCCTGTGTCAAAGTGTAAAAGAGCCCAAAGCTGCAGTCCGCGCAGAAGGCTTTGGGATCCCCAAGGGCAGACCCGCCATTCATCACTCACACACGCAACCTGCGCGGCTGGGAAAAGCCACACGGATAGAGGCGGGTCAAACTTCTCCAGTTTAAATCCACCGTCACCATTTCCTGGAGCAACGCGTGCCTTTATAAAGCTTTAGATTCCAAATGTGGAAGGATGGTAATTGTCACACTGACCTCACAGAGCTGTGAGAAGGGAAGAGAAGACACAGACAGTGGTGTCTGCCATCTACGGAGCTTCCTAGAAACACTACCTTTAAGGCTGGAGTCGCGCACCCAGACCCAAGAACCGGGGTGCAGGGGCCCAAGCGCCGGCCGCCCAGCTACCGCTTCCGACCTAGGGACACCCGCTTCCGGCAGCCCCGCCTCGCCCTCGGTTTAGAGGGCCGCACCGCCCGGGTTCCGCCCTCCAGTCGCCTTGGGCCCAGCCCGGATCCGCTCAGCCTCGAAGACTCCACACCTTGTAAATCTGAGTCTCCTGTGGACAGGCCTAGCAGGCAGCCGCTAGCCGCAAGCTCCCGGTGGACACTCACCATCTCTGGCTGGTCCAGTACCTCCGCGTCGCCAACACGCAACCTAGTTCCGCACCTTTCTGCGCCTGCGCCAGCCCTCTGTCTGCAGGAACTGCTTCGGCAGCCTATCAGGAGCCCGCGGAGGAAGTGGGGCGGGCGGGAGAACTGATCTGTCAGTTCCGCCAGGGCTCGCGGAGAATTCGCTCCGTTCTGTCCAAAGGGGAAAAGCAGAGGAGCATTACAACTATGGAAAATTCCTAACTACAGCCGTGCCGAAGAAGATGCTGGTTCTGGAGTGCCGGAAGAAGCTTCATTCAACATTTGAGGTCCGAGCTGGGTCTGGATGTCCCGGGTGGAGGATAGTTGGGAGAGAGTAAGGCTGAGGGCGACAGTTGCTGAGACCCCCTTGGCGCCCAGATTGAGCCAGAGAGGCGCGGAGCCAAAACGCGCAGCAGACAAGGGAGGTCTTGAAGTTAAATTCCAGTCAAGTATCGCTGGAGTCTGTCGAGCAACCCCCTTGGGAATATTCCATGCAAGCTATATGAGATAAATTACGGGTAGCCTGGGTGTCGATGATTTAGGAATTTGAATTCAGTGCTACTAGGTAACTTCGATGGAGCGATTTTACATCTCTGTGTTGTATCGTTTTTCACCTTTAAAAGGGGATCGCCAAGGCTGGCCTGGAACTCGCGGCGCCACGCCTGTCATTTGAGCACTCGCACTTGCGAGGCTAAGGCTGGAGGATCGCGGCGAGTTTCAGGCCAACCTGGGCTGCACAGTGACTCCAGGCCGGCCTGAACTATATAGCGAGACCCTGCCTTAAAAAACACCCCCCCACCACCAAAACAAAACAAAGCACGAAAAGGAGATCTTCCCAGAATCTGTATTGTCCCCTTTCCACTGTAACCACTTGTTCCCAACCACCACAAATATTTCTGAGGCTTGTAGCAGGAAATACATGTTTGCCATTTAGTGAACCTTTGGCCATGTTACTGTGCTCAACATTTGGCATGCCCTCTCTGCAGTAGTTCACCATAGTATCAACATCCCCACTTGACAAATGCTATTTCCTCCTGGAACTGGACCTTGCTTCTGAATCAAGGCTGTGAGCAAGCTCCAGATTTTCATCCATGGTAGTCTCACTTCAAGTGGGAAAGGATTTGGTGCTCTTTCCAAGCGAATCTACATGGATAGTGACTTTACTAACCAAGAAACCTAGCAGACACTATCTTAAACAGACTGAGGTTAATGTTCCTGGTAATGGGATACTAATGCCATGTGCCCCTAGATATATATGAAGGGCACATCACCTTCTAGTAATTTCACAAAAATCCATAGCCTTCATCATAAGAAAATTAAACACAATCTAAGGGATTTTTCTATAAGGCAACTGACCAGTACTCTTTAAAAATCACAAGGTCATGAAGACAAGGAACTGTGCACATCAGAGGAGACTAAGAGAAAAAAAAATTGGTGGAAAAACTGGCAAAATCTAAATACGGGCCAAGGCTTTTGTGTTAGGTTACTATTTGTTAGTTTTTATAAGTATACCACAGTTATGTAGTGCTAGAGAAAATGGAGAAAGCGGAAGAACAAGAGCGCTGTAGTGTTTGCAACAGCTCCATTGAAGTCCCATTATTTCAAAATAAAAATTTTTAAGGACTGGATACAAAGGAGGGATTTTTGAATGCTGGAAACATTAGGAACACATCTAGCAAGGGAAAGAAGTGCCACAGTAATGGCCTCAAAACATTCTAGAAGATAGTTATAGGAAGGATCATCACTGCCAACTCACATGTGGAGAATTGGGATGAACAGAGTGAAAGAACTGAAAAAGGTCACAATGTCAGAAGCAAGAGAGAAAATGGTCAATAATTCAGGACTGGAGCTGAGGTAGTGTAAGGGAGGAGTTGGAGGTAGAGCTAAGAATGACCTTGACTGGTGACTTACAAGATCTGGTATTGCATTTGTGGTAATGGAGGAACTGTTAAGATTTGAACGCAGCGGAGAGGCATGAGGTAGGCATTCTGAGCCAGGGGAGGACTGGTGAGGGGAACATGGAAACAACACAGTGAGGAGGCTGCCACAGTCAACTAGCTTAGGGATAAAGGATGAAAGCAGCTCTAACGGATGTAAGGAGACAAGATGGCGGACTGGTAGGTAGCAGGAGAGAGACCCTCTCTGAGAGAGACAGCTCAAATGCCAGAATAAAACACCCTGGAGAGACCCAAACAGAGAGAGATAGACTCTCACAACACAGAAAGAAGCTAAAGCGCAAAAACCCGCTAGAATAAGAGGTCCTGGGGCTACTATTAGTGAAGATAAGATCGGAGAGCACGGCACCACCTCGAGACGCCTGAATTCCGCCCGACCTCAACAAGCGATCTGAGCCAAAGCGACTGGCTTGAGCCGCCGGAGTCTGGAGCTGAACAGCCCGGCGTGCAGCTCGACGGGACCGGCACTGCACATGACCCACCCAGAGGCACCGTGAATTCCCACCTCAGCCGCGCTGAAGTCGGAGGTCGGGCAGTCCAGCAGTTCTTGGGGACACGGTGAGTGATGAGAATAAGACCCTCCCACGGGAAAGGGGAAACCAACTGGACGACATGTTGGATTTGGGCAGGACAGCCCTAACTCCATAAGGAAGTGGCTTCAGCTGGTTATTCCC
>PVJX010008826.1:0-63599 GCA_004027295.1 Dolichotis patagonum
TTATACTATTGTGTTATGTTTGATATTATTGTAATTGAAACTATGCTCAACTATAGCAGAGTAAGAGATATGGCGTTAGATACTGTTGATGTCCAGTTGACTTAATGTAAAGTACTGTGTTGCCTATGTTGTCCTCTTCTGATCTGCTCTGTACTGCCCCCTTTTGTTTTATTCTCTTTTAAATAAAAAAAAAAAAGATATTGCGTTCTTTAACCTCTGCTGGAATTCACTGCTGTGCTTGTGTATCTTTTGCTCTACTGGCATATCAGTTACTTGAAGAAAGGGACAGGGTCTATCAGTCTTCTTCTGGTACCCAAAGTTTATTTCTAGTTACCAGGCTGGTCTCAATAAATGTTTGCTGATGTATTTCAATTGATACAGAAATGATATTTTTCTAAAATATTTTGTCTTCAATATATATTAAACATTTTGGTTAGCTGTGTTTTTAGGAACATATTTCTGAATTAAAAAAAAGTTATGCAAGTGATCTTGACTTTCCTAAAAAGTATTTGTGAAGAATAGACCACCATGTAGTGGTCACTTTATTATAAATAAGGCAATAGAAGCCCATGGTGTGATTTCTGAACTAGTTCTGCAGGTTCATAATTAGCCTTTGTGTAAAGCAACACTTTTAGTAAAAAAAATAGAATACAGAACAAAAAAATTTTATACCTTGAAAAGTAATACTTAATAATTAATAAAAATTTTAAATTGTGGTACTTAGGAATGATTAAAAACCATGGTATCCCCATTGAATAAAGGAGACAATTATCATGCACTGACAAAATACAGCAAAAAAAAAAAATCACTTTTTTTTAGTAGATTTTCTAGTAGATGCTGGTAATAGGCCCTGGTAATTTCCTCACCCAGTGTGAATGAAAGGTGGAACAGTATATACAAGCATGAAAAAAGGCAGTCCTTCCATCACGATTTCCTTTGGTTGTGTTTCCAGATACAAAGTCACTTATATAATTGGATTTGGCTAAAAGCTTACTAGAGATCACTTCTGACATCAAGTCCAGCCTCAGTCAGGGATTGCCTTGTCACCTGAGCAGTGAAGAAAGAGATGCCGAGTGATCGAGGACCTGGGAGCTCCTTCACATCCTGGAGCTCATGGTCTCAGAGCTTTAGGCTTAGAATCCCAGCCTGAGTGAAGCTGTGGTTCTCTAAGAGATGGGGTCATTGTTACTTTTTTCCCAGTCTCCAGGGAAAAATGTATCATGTGACCAGTAATATAGGAAATGCCAAAAACCATCTGGAAAAGACCCACAGTTGTCTGAGGGCCATACTGAAATGTGAATCATTGAAACTGCTGACCACTACAAAACCATGACAATTTTTTTCACTTTCGGCCAGATGATGGTTAAATAAAAGGACACAAAGTGAGGGCATTTAGGAGAATTCAACTTGCTACAAGTGGTATTTATTTTCTTCTGACTTACTATGGCCCACACAATGTTATTCTAACTGACCTATTTAGAAACATTTAAGAGTAATATAACAAGCAGTTGGTGGAGGATTGGCAATTTTCTTAAGCTGGTTCATGCGTCACTCTGCTTTTGTTTGTCCAGCTGCCAGTATAAATTATGATCTGTTGAAGTGGATCTTGCTTGGCATCCTCTAAAGTTGGCCTGAACACTTGGACCATCACACGTATCTCCTTCTGAACAAGTGCATCATTTGGTGGACCAATGTAGCTCAGATGATGCACACACACTCTGTAAGTACACAGGCAGGGACAATTGGTGGGAAAATGTAGCAGGGAAAAGACCAAAGGACATTTGAGTTTATACAGTTCTAAATGTTACTCAATGTACTGGGACAGTGTGACTTGGAGACCTCAGTGACGTGTCTGGCCTTCTGGGATTTTGCAGCTTTTGGTAGTGAACCCTTTTATTTCCCATTATTGCCTGTATAGCCTACACATTTCTGTTTACTCTTGACCTATAGGTTGTTTTCCCCACCTTTCCAAAGGTTTGGCATACACTCGTGTGTTAGTCTGCCCACCTCATGCCAAGGCTGACAATAGCATTTATGAAGTTGTTGAAGAGGGCATTTATTAATTATAATTGTCTTTTCCTTTTGAAACTTCCTTCTTTCATTACACACAATTCATATTTTTCAAAAATAACTTTGCATTATTTATGATTATCTTTCTAAGCATGTATTTTTTAAATGAGAAAAATTTTAAGTAAGTATTTCTTTTTTGTTTCATCAAAAATCTAGAGGCTCTTCTTTCTCTCTCCCTTTATTCCACCATCTCCCCATTCCTACAGTTTCCTTCTTCTTCTCAAAGTCCTTGGGCACAAGCATAAATCCCTTAAATCTCTATGTGGGCTTGTGTTTTTGTGGGCTGTGTATTAATTGTATGGTAAATTCTTGTGGTAGGATACATCTTTGAATCCTCACTTGTGAAGTAGATAACTTGTAAAGACACAAAAACAAAAAGTATTTACCTTAAGAAGCATGGGTTATTTTCCAACAACCACAGAGCTGGAAGGCATGGAGCCTGGGGCATACAGAGTATGGCTGGGAGTTTCCAGAGGATGTGCTCCCGGCTGCGCTCTGCTATAGCCCTTAACACCTCCAACACAGGGCAAACTGGGCAAGGGTAGAGCTAGTCCTCTAGCAAACCTGAGATGTTTTAGAGCTAATATTAAAGAGGAAGGAAGTCTCACAACATGCCTTGTGGCTTAATGACCACCAATAGTGGAAAAGAAGAGTAGGTTGCTTCATGTTATAAGGGTTTCCAGTTTTGGGGTATCTTTTGTTACTTTTCAGATCCTTTCAAAGTTCTCCTGGAGATGTGGCCCTCAGCCAAGCACACAAACTTGGAGCAGTTAAGGGATTATACCTCTGATGTTACACTGTAGTGGGAATATATGGGCATCCATAAGAATAGTTTTAGAAACCCTGCCTAATAGACAATCAACAATCATAAGAAAAGTGCGTGGTATGGGATGGCTTTCTCACCAAAATCTTAGGAAACTGTTCTCTTTGCTTTAGTTAATGAGAGATGGAGATTGCACATTATCATTTGTGCAGGATAATTTGACTCAAGGCATTAAAGACATAGATGCTTTTTTAAAAAGTATCCTCCATTTAAATTTTTAAGAGTAAGTTAGAGTTCGGTGGCAGAACGCTTGCCTGGCATGCATGAGGCCCTGGGTTTATTCTCCAGCACCACAAATTAAAAATAATTTGTAAAATAATGGTAAAAAATTGCAAATGTAATAATTGTAAATAAATGTAATAGTTGCAAATAAATGTAATTGTAGAAATTTATAAATAATCCTAAAATAATTCAGATTTCTGTTAATCATGACTCATTTTTTATAGAATTTTCTCCCCATCATATTATGAGTTTTACTTTTCACTAAGCTATGTTTAGGTGCCTAAATGACCAAAAAAATATTTATTGAGTTCATATCACATACCAATTGCTTTTTCTAGAGACTATCAGGCCATAAAGGATTATAGTCTTTGTCCACAAAGACTGTATGCTTATGTGAAAATTAGAGGATGAATCCACATAAAACAGAGAAAAATAAAGCATTTAACAAGATATACAATTAAATAATATGTTATAGGATAAATCAGGGAAGTATGATACAAATATTGGTTCCTACTTCTTCAACTTGTTCCTAAAGGGATTTGAGGCAAAGGGCTTGAGTCTTGTAGAATAATGTGCACAGAGAAGGGAGTTTATACCACTGGGAAGACACTTGGAGCAAAGCCCAGAGGGCAGAAGGAGCCCTGGCATCATCTTGTACTGAAGAGACCCGACTAGCCTGCCAGCAGTGGGAAATAGAAATAGATAGCAGTATAGAGAAAGAAGGGTTTGTATTCATGGAGTAGGAGTCTTTTGAATCTTCAAGCAGAGGAATAATAATAAGACATAAGAGAGTTTAAGAAATCCTAGTAACGATGGGCTGATTATATAGCAATTAAGGAAAACTGAAGTCAAATTTCCCATTATGGTTTTATTTCAGCACTCAATTTGGTCAAGTATGTTTTAAGATGAAGTGGTCCAAGTTCAAATGGCAAGAGATAAATGCATATACAATTACTCTAAGGGAAAATTCATAGAGACTAGCAACACTATGTTTAGAATCAGTGGAAGACAAATGGTGACACTAATTGCAAAACAAAGAGGTTGTATTCAGGTATTGTTATTTTTGAAGTTAGTCATTAAAAGTAGCATGAAATATGAGGTTGGGACCTGAGTACGTGGTTTAGAAATGAAGAACTGCAAATGGTTTTCTTCGAGAGGTACCAATAAAATACAAGGGATCAAAAGTCTGAGATTTAAAGCATGTCCAAAATTATAATGTAACATAACAAGGTAGGCAAAAATATGAGGAAACAGTATTTTGAAACTTTTCTGAAAATAACAGAATTGGTAGAAAATTTGATTCAGAGAAAAAATTTTTTTTAAAAGTAGAGGAAAAATACTGAAAATCTCAGAAAGGGAAGGGGTAGTTGTGGAAACAATATGTATCTTGTTTCCATAATTAGCTTGCCCATAAATGCAAAAATCAAGGCTGCAAGTTTAAATATCTAGTTTTAAGAGAAGAGATAGTATTTCCTCTAAGAGTAGGAAGATGGGGTTACAAAATTAGAAGATGTGTATGCAAGCACACACACACACACACACACACACTCACATCACTGTGTTGAGATAGAAATAAAGATAAATTCATCCACTTATTCATTCATGTGTTGCCTGTTTTTTATTGCACTGAGTAGTGTGGCAGGTCAGTGGAATTTCAGAAACAGCAAGATGTAGTCTCTATCTAACCTTATTGCCTACTGAAGGAGATAGACATGGAATTAAACTGCTGTTATAACTATACAAATACCGATTTACTCTTCTAACCTAGTCATTATCACAGTTCCCAGGTGTATGGTATCTGGGAATAAACCTGGGAATAGATTTATAAAGACAAATTCTTGATTCAAATCCAGTGATACTAAATCAGAAACTGAGGAATGACAATCTATTAATGATTTTAACAGGTGATTCTGAAAAATGCTAAAGTTTGAAAGCAAACAGCTCTGAGAGAAGCGGGGGGAAGGCCAGTCACAATGAGTGGAGCAGGAATCGGAGAGTCCCTACATACAAGTATTTATAGTTTTCAAGGTGTATGTATGCACAGAATCAGTGTGTTGATGATAAAAGAAGTTAAGATTTGCTTTTCAGTGTTATAAATGCATTTTATTTCAATTTTTATAAATTACTTTACTGTTGGCCTTTTGCACAAATTTGCTTTGTACTTGTTACCTATCTTACTAGGGACTCTTTGTTTTTAATTAATATGTGTGCTATATATAACAATTACATTCATTTGAGAGATTCTCAAATTTGGGACCACCTTTCTAGATAAGGGGAAGAGTAATTAAGTGGTTAGTAGAGTCTTGATATTCTTTGAAACGCAAATTTTAAGCAGTCACCCTATAATCATGGAATACCAGTCCAAAAGAATGACGTCTTTAAGATAACCAAGGCCTTTATTTTCTAGCAGATCACACTCCATAACTCAGGGTATTATAGTTACTCATGTTTATGTAACTTTTAAATGCAGATAAGATAGGATGAAGAGTAATGTATATGACCATAGCTACAACAATACCAACATTGGTTTTTTTTTTCTCTTCCTTCTCTTAGTCATGGCTTCATCTGGTTCCCTTGTGTGGTTTTTTTTTGTTTCATAATTCTTCATTTTCCAAGGGCCAGTGCTCAACTCTACATGCTTGTGTCTAGTATACCATCACTTCTTTAAATATCTAGTACACTTTGAAAAATTTTACTACCATTTGTGTTTTAAATATTATCAATATTTATTTATAGTTTTCCAAGAAATATGTTTGAAAGTCCAATGCTTTGTGTTATAACCACAGCTGCTAAATCTGATGTGACTCAGGCTTTGCTTTTACTGCCAAACACATACATTTTTATCTACCCATTCACCTATAGCTGGTAACTAGGGCTTTTTTCCTCCATAGCTTTCCTTCAACTTTTTCCTCCCACTTGTATAGACTTAAATTGTATACCTTCTTCTCTTTCTGGCTTCAGAGGTATTTCATTAACTGATTTATTGGTGTTTATGAGTTTTTGGACAGAACTTTACTTGCTGTATGTTCTATGCCCTCTTCTTATCTGTCCCAGTGTAATAAATCCTAACCACGACCCAATTCCCAGTACAATGTCCCTTAACTCTACAACTTGACATTTACAATTGGATATCGTTTCACACTCACTACATGCAAATTAAGCTTCTCATTTTATGGCTCAAATAGGTTTCTTCTCAAATTCTTGATGAAAAATATTTTTCAAATGTTTAGGCTTAGAATTTTTAAGACAATTAAAGCATTATTGACATCGTTATTAATTCTACTCCTGGACACAGCTAATCACTGTTCCACAAAAGTGCTATCTTTTGTTTTTGTATCTGTGTTTGATTTCTGTTTCTTTTATGTAGTAGGCTTTGTTTCCATCTCCATCACCTATGCCTAGCATCTTTCAGATGTATTTTAATTTTTATTTCCTGAAAAGGAATTTCCAATAAATTCAGTATTCATGGATTTTCTTTCACTTTAAATTTTCCAGATTATTTTATTGTACTACTTAATATATGAATATATTTAGCAATAAATTGTCTTCTATAATTTTAATACTTCTCTGTATATGTATTATTTCCACAGCTGATAGACTTGTATTATTTCTGTTATTTTTATATATATATCAGATTTTATATATATATAACAGATTATATATATATAACAGATTATATATATATATATAAATTTCACTGTGCCCTGTATTCACGGTATATTACAGCAACTGGGAAATCAGGCTTTGCCCTCAGACAGATACTATGTTATATCCCAGCTCAAGTATGTGCCAGCTTTGTGAACTTAAGTAAACTGCATAATATTACTAAATCCCAGTTTTTAAGTAGTAAAATAAGATGTAAGGAAACTTTCTCACATATTCAGAAATAATGAGAGATTATATTTAGTATTAAAAGAGTTCATATCATTACAAATCTTAATATGCATGGCAATTATAATTTTTATAATTATTTGTTATCCCTAAAGTTTATTTATATATTATATTGAGTAATATATACAAATAAATGAGAACAATATTAAAGGAAAAGCAATAGATTCAAATAATAACAGTGAAATAACAGCAGATCAAAAGCCTGAGGAATATACAATTATGGAACCCTAAGGCAATATTAAACACTAAAATTGGCCATCAGTGCTGTTTTTACTGAAGCAGCAAAGGAAATCCTATCAGTTGCCAGGTTTATAATGCTTATAACAAACTCTATAGAAGACACATACAAATTCTGTAAGAGAAACAAAGCTTTTCCTATTTTCTACAGAAAATAAATGCTTCCTTGGAAACACTGAATGATACGCTTGACAACACCCTCATCAGTATCTTGAATTATTGAGACAGAACCATTCCCTTCTAGATAATATGTTTAAAACTTAGGTACAGTATCAATGCCTAAGTCAATGAAAGTCATTTTGAAAAAAGGCTCAAACAAATATGATTCATGAGTGGAACTCTCTAAACAATTTAGACATAGCCTTTTGAAAATCCTATATAAGTATCAATAGTGTATCTGAAAGTTTATATATCTCAAATTCGATATGGAATCAAAAACATTTTAGCTCTAATTTCCCCCATAACCTGTTAGGTACTCAGGAAGGGTTTGGGGACAAACCTAAACTAAAGTTTTCCAAACAAAGGAATCTTAGATTCTCACAGGTTAACTCAATTATTGTGGATAAATAACCATTCAGGGTTTCTCCTCCTCATTCTATCCAACACAGAGTCTGTGGGTAAATTTGTCGTACCCTTTCCACAGGACCACAGTGGTAGAAAGGCTTTGTGGGACCATGATTGATAGGAATAATAACAATAATCTCAGCTTTTAGTTTTCATAATATTAACTATGTATAATTGTACTTAGCAAATTTTTTTTCATTCGTGCTGATTACTAGCTAGTCTGATGATACAATCAAATCTCTATAGAATGAGACTTTTTCACAAGATTTTAATGCTCCTGCCGTTACCTTTCACAAAAGACACTGGATTGTGCACTTTCAGCATGGTGTTTGTGGTATAGAATTTGCCTGGTTGCATGTGGACCCTAACAGTACCATGCCATATGTTCATTTCTAAGTTTTCACTGGGCAGCTAGGGGGACTTTCCCACAGTTTCCAGACTTCCTTCATGGTGAAAGGACGGGAGAGAATTGATGACTCTGGCCAGAGTGCAGAGGACTTTTGGAAAGCCTAAGTTTATTCTGGCTGTGCGTCCAGGTCCTGGATTAGCAAAAAAAGTCTGTGCTGTTATAGTGTTTGTTTATCAAATCTAACAAACATTTCTTGGTGGCTACTATAGGTAGAGTCTGAAATGATTCCACAGATGAGTACCTTAAAGATCTGTCGGTCTTCTTGACCACTGCATAGAGATCCTTTGGGATTTATTTGATATATTTTTGCTACATAGAAAATAAATTTCCTACTCTTGCATCATGATTGTGTTGTTCTTTTCTAGCAATGTAGAATTTTAGAGCTTTCTGACTCTATAGGGCAACAGATGATTTCTGGATGGTCCTAACATCCTCCTCATTATATAACCAACAGTTATACCCTGCTTCCATCTCTGTGCTTCTACAGTGCTTTATCATGTATTTCATCAAACAAAATTAACATTTAATACCAGAACACCCCCCATCTATTATAATTTTTCATACCTGCAGAAGATAGATGTATGATACATATCTAATCTTTCAGGTCCATTAAAACCCAACGCATCTGCCATTCTTTTAGTGAAGACCAACACAACTCTCCAAACAGCTGTTTTATTGACAACAACATATATGCTGTAATATTTAAGAGTTTCTTCATGTTTGTCCCGGTTCTAGGTTGGAAAAGTGTAGTTCAGCTTTGAGGTTCTGCTTGACTCATTAAATACTTTGATCTTTATATTATCTTAAATTTATTCCCCAAGATTTCTGAAGGATGTCTGTAGGATGTCTGTGGAGGTAAAGTCTGTGCTCATCTTAATGACTGACTAGAAAACCAAGGAGACAATGCTGCTTTCTCTTTCTCCAGGGCTATGACATACCTGTGGTACCAACAGCTACATAACTGTTAAATCAAGATCTTCCCTATTAAAACTGAAGATGAAAATATAGCCTCAAAATCAGCTAGACTAAGATTCCAGACAAAAGTTGTAAAGAAAGATTATTCTAGCAGTAAAGTTGTTGGATTATTAAGATTAAAAGGTTCTATGAGAAACTTCTGCAATTAAACCAAATAGAGTGAGAGAGATAATAAACTTAAATATAGTTTTAGTTTTATCCACATCCCATTTCTATCACTTTTGTATGCTAAGTAAACATTTTAATTTGCACTGTATAAAAGTTTATTTTTGCTAATTAGTTTTAAGTCAGAAAAGCATATAGTTTTAAAAATTGTTCTCTAAAGTTAAAATAAAAACAGTAATTTCATGTTGCTCAAGCCATCTACCTGTTTGCTCCCAAAACAACTTTACTTCTCTTGATAGGCTTTTTAGTAGTTAACTCTTTATTTGCAGGTAATCTGCATATTTCCTGACTTTTGAAAATCTTATTTTCCAAAAGTTTCCTCAGCCGTTCTCAGTTATTGATCCATGGCCTTGTGTCATTCTCTCCCCGTGAAGCTTGTGGCTGTCAGGATGTCATGGAAAATCCTGATGTGTCGCTTCCACAGCTGGGCGATACATCACATTGGAGCGTCTATGTGCCTGTGGTCTGGCCGCGCTCTCCGAGGAAGCCAGTTTCAATGCTCTTTGGGGTGTTACGCAGCTCTATGGAGCGGTCCATGGATCTATGATCCACTTAGTGAAGAACAAGACAACTCTTTCTTTTTTATTTTTAAAGAGATCAAAACAAAACAGAACAAAACAAAACAATAGAAAAGATATAGGATTTCAAAACAAGGTGATAAGAAATTAGCAATGATCACTCTATTGCATATTGTTATCTTCGAAATAGTTGCTCAGATTACAAGATACAGGAACAAAAACAGATCAAACAATATAAGCACTCACAGTTTCTTTCCATGAATGAATAGAATTAGTTATCTTAGCTAACTAAGCTCCTGTCCTCCTTTCCCCTTTTTCCCCAAACCAGTTCTTTCTTTGTAAGCAGTTTGTTTCTCTTTCGCAGTATCTATTGTACCTTTTGATCCTTATTTATTCTTTTAATGTCTTACAAGAGGGAGACAATATAATGTTTACACATGTGAGTCTGATTTATTTCCCCTGGCTATTTTACTCACCAGGACACAAGCACAGCAGCTGTGTGAGGAGTTTCTTCCTTCCGGTCAGTGGATAAGCCACCTTGGAGGCTATTGCTCCATCCAGTGTACACACCAGTCTGCATGTTGACTGCAACTTTATGAGCCATCCTTAAACAAGAGAGTTAACTAAACTTCTTCTGAGGTCACGACACACAGGGGTCATGTAAGATAACATTTATCATTTTAATCGCCAACATGAGGATGATTTATTATCTAGTAGCCAATAACTTTCATGGTCCTGTAATAGATGGGGAATATTCAGTTCCCCTTCAAGCCTGACTCTGCTCCAATCAACATACAAATGTACACTTTTGTTTTTCATCTTCTCTATAGAGTATTTAGGTTATGACACTATTTGTTGTTTATATCATTATTATTTATTTATAAAATTTATAGAGCTACATAGCATCCTGCAGTTATATTTTCATTGTATAATATCTTATGCATACAATCTGAATGCATTAAAAATGTGATGAAATCTACTGATTTTTCCTTTTTCCCGTAGATGTCCTGTATTAGACCTCTTTGCACCTCTGTCCCACTCTGGACTGGCTGCTCTCTACACTACTAGAAACCTCCTAGTTGGAACGTTCTTTTCATCATCATCATGGTTTTCCTTGTAAAACAGTTTTATTCTAATCTTACATGAAATATGTCATTGAACAATTATTCTTTATTATTGTATGTTATGAACTGTTAATTTAGAATTAAGCTGTGCCAGGCTGCTTTGGACCTATTTTTCAGAACTATTTTCAATGAGAAAGCACAGGATCGATCACATTCAGGATTGTCAGTGCTTTTTTTTTTTATTTAGTGCTTTCCCAGTATGGAGCTACCACAAGGGTTTTCAAAGAGAGGGGAGTAAGTATATATAAATTAGAATACTTACACAGATATCATTATATATTTAGTTCCCAATCAACTTTTATAAGAAAAAGATAATAATGAGTTAAAACACAGATATTTGAGTCCGACTTCATGGTTATAGGTAACACTTATCACCTAAATTACATGGATAGATGATATTTCATAAATATTTTATTTTTTTCAGATATTTTCAAAATTCCACATTTTGGTATTTCGTATTATAATTATACATTTATTATATTAAAACATATAGTATATACTATCATTTATTATATACTCTAATGCTTACTGTATAATATTTTAAATATTAGCATAACATACCGTATTACATTATACAATTGTATATTATGTATGACTACAATATTAACTAGAAGCTCAAAATTTAAAACCATTTTTAAGTTTATTTTACGTATTTTCTGAATTTAATAAATTCAATATCATTACAACTGGAAATATCTAATGCATTAGACATTAAAATCTTTTATCATTCTTTTTTATGTTACAAGGAAATAAAATAATTTTATTAATTTAGCTACTACTTGGAAATAATCTCCAGATTTTAAAGTTACAAGAATAATTCAAATAATTCCCACACATCATTAACCCAGATACACCTATCATCACCTGTTTGCTTCATCATGCTTTATCTCCTTACACACTTCATCAGAACAATTTGAAAATAAGCTGACACATCCCCATTCTTCTGTTTTGTAAAATCTTCTTCTATATCTATACTTGATTGAGTAGTGATTATTAATAACTAGAGTGGTGAAAAAACATTAAGAACCCTGATAGATCTGTAGATGTTCATGACTCCAGATGCCGTGAGGCTTGCAATTAAACAAAAATGTAATTTGCTAAAGGGAAGTTAATACACCCCTACTGTGGCATCACCTGTTTGCTAAACTCTTTTCATAAATGATACATGTAATTATTCGTACCAATTACATCGTTAGAAACAAGACTGTCATCTGTCCAATAAACAAACACACATGGCTTTAGTGAAGTCAACAGGGAACAGAGAATGGGTAAGGGTAGTTAGTGTTCTCCAGAGAAACAGCAGTAGTAAGACAGATAGATACACACGAGAAGGGATTTGTTAGAGTAATTGGCTTACTTGACTGCAAAAGCTGAGGTCTCCCATGATAGGCTGGGTAGCCATGGGAGTTGAGAATATGGTTCAGTATAAGTTCTGTATAAGTCTGAAGATCTGAGAACCAAGACTCCATAATGTACCTCTCTGTCCAAAGCTGAAGGCCCAAAATTGTGGAGTTGGGAAGGTGCTGCTGGTGCGATTCTCAGAGTCCCAAGGACAGAAGAAGAAACCCTGCACTGTAGAAGAGGGAGCAAGAATTCATCCTTCCTTTGTTTTTTTGTTCTATCTGGTCCTTCAAAATGCCCCCACTCAGCCACCAACTCACATACAAATCTTTCTGAAAACAATCTCATGGACACACCATGGAAGCCCAATCATTCTGACTAAACCCAGACCTCCTAGACTTCCCTATTAGTAGAATAACTGTGTTCATCCCTACTAAAGCACTGAGAATAGCTGGTGCCATGATTGAAGGTAAATAAATAAATGCTTTTCTAGGCATCTAGTATCATCGATTTAGTAAATTTGATTCCCCGGGTCAACTGTTGCAGAAGTCAACTGAAGGAAATGTTAATAGGTAAGAGAAGAGACACATAGGTTAAGAATATCAGCTACAAAGTGATTGTGCTCATCTGAGAAAAAGATACTGGGATTAACTTTAATCAGATATAATAATGTAAAAGAAAAAGGAGTAGACTGATAAGATATTTCAGGTAGAAAAAGCCACATGTTTTTCATGCAACCAAGTGAGAAAGACTAAGGAACAAATCGTGAGTTGAACCTCTAGTGATGACAGAGTAAAATAATGGTTTCTTTTCACGTGACACGCCATAGTTTATAAACCTTTCCATGTAAACTGAGTTCCATTGTTTCAATAACCTTGTGATAAGTTAATAAATATTAAATGGAAAAATAAAGCTTTTACAGTAATTTACTCACCAGTTCTAAATGCTTTCTTTGAAGATGTTGAATGTACATACCATTCTGACTTTTTTCCCCATTTTACAATAGAACCTGACTTACGTCTGCCACTTCAAAAATATTTACATATAACTGTATTGTCTTTACTTCTCCATGTGTTACCAGGTAATGGATTTTTCCCACAGCTTATTCAACAGACATACATGTACTAGGTAGTGTCTGTGTGTTTCTGAAAATTGAGTCAGAGTGTACCTTAATGTGTATAAGAATCATTAATGTGTATAACCTTAATGTGTATAAGAATCATTTGAGGATCCTGATAAATGAAGATTCTGATTCAGTGGATCTTGAGTGGTATCTGAAATTGTGTATTCCTAACAGGAGATGGTGATACTGCTAGTTCCTAAGGTACATTTTGTTTGGAAAGAATGTAGTAATAAAATTACATGCATGTATGTGCACACAAGGAAAACACAGAGACATTCACACACGAAAGTGTCTTTGAAGCTGTGCCATTCAAGACAGTAGTAATGTATCTGATTTCAGTTTTTAAGTCCCATCCATTTTCTCACAGGTTTCATGGTACTGTTGATTATATATGTATTTCTTTTCACTAACACAACTGCATTCAATTTCTGTCTTTGCTGGCAAGCAGTCTTCAAGGTTTCAAAACATGTCAGTGGTCTTTTTCAAGAAGAGCTTTCACAAAGAACCACCTCATTGTTAGGTGTTCATTAACAGTTCTCTGACTGACAACTTGGACGCATGCCTCTTAATTTTGCAAGTATTTTAAAATTAAAATTACTTCCAAATCATTTCACATACTTTTTGTGGTAATAATGTCTGCTGGGAAGCAGAATTCTTAACTCTCCTCCCACAGGTCTTTCCTCTTACAATTCCATAGCCCTGTGGGTTTCCTTAATAGTCTGAAATTCCACAATATAATCCATGTGTGTTGAAAGACATGTGAAATCATTGACATGCCTCAGGGTCTTAGGATTAAGCAATTGTCGGATCTGCCTTTATGTAACTGGGCTTGAAGAGGTGATCTCCTGTGTAAGTCCTTTTAAAATTCCTTCTTCTTCTTTCTCTTCCTCCATTCCTCCTTAGAGGAAATCCATTTATGGTTTGGACATGTTTCACAAGGATCATATTTTCATCCCAATGGAAATCCCCCAACTAAAACTCCAAGAGGTAGACAATATATCTTTGTGTACATGACAAAGAGGGTAATCTTGAATGCAATGTTGATTTTCGTGAGGATCTAAGAAATAACTTAGCAGCTCTTTAGAAAGAAAAGTTCGTGCCTGCTATTCAGTCATAGAAAGCTATTCTGTTCTCTGCTGCTGGGCAGCTGTTTGAGATATGCAGAATGTATATACTCCAGTAGGCCAATATTAATGTTGCAAAAAGTCCAGCAATCATAGAACAGCGAGTATCTCATCAATCTTCATATATTCCATACTTGAGATTCACTCAACTACCATGGTAGTTTTAGAAGGGCTGAGACCCTAGTTGGACAGCTCCAGTTAAAAATCTGCAGCTGTGTGCAACCACGTGCATTCCCTTCAGTTAATCTAATGTTTCATATTATTCTTGCTCATTTCCTTCTTGCATCGTCGACTTCACTGTGTTAAATAATTCCTTGTTTAAAGGTTTAAAGCTTTCAGTGTTATAACTTGAAGTCTTCTAAAATGATTTCACTTTAGTTTGGAGTTTAATGCTCATCCAAATGTCATAAAACCTAAACTCTGAAACCTCTTACTGCTATCCAACTGTGTGTCCATCAATATACTTTGAAAATCAGAGGAATTTTAGTTTCAAACTGCTTACTCCTCTCTGAAAGATTCTGATAAAATGTGACTCCCCGTAGAACACATACCTTTCCCTTCCATTTTTAAATGCACCAATGAGTTTAAAAGTATTCTTTAGGCAACACATAGTGCTGTGATTTAACGAGACTAAATACTAGTCTCTTTGGTCCTCAGTCCAGGGTGTCACATGATCATCATTCCTGATGACTATAAATTCACATAGTACTTCTGCTGAAGCACACAGAAGACAATCCCATTACTAAACACAACAAGTCAGTCTCTGATAAGTTTCTTCATTAAATAATAGTGAATCTTCCAGGGCATCTATTGTACCTGACTATAAATGGTCCACATTGTGTTAATATGTTATATAATATTTAAGTAATACATAACACTTTTCAGGGACCTTTCAATTAGGTCACACTAGTATTTACGTTCTCAGTTCTTGCTTTGTGCAACATGGGTTTTGTCAGCAGCATTCTCCTAACAAGGTGCTTCTGACAGTTGGTGGCTGCTGCTGCTGCTGGGAAATCCTTCATGGTCTCTGTACTGTGCCTCCAATCCTTTGCCTGGAAAGCTTAGCTATTTTCTGCTTTAAAATTTCAACTATATGCTTCTAAACCTGAAACAGATGTCATCTTGGCTGCTGTCACTCATTGTAAACTTCTCCATGCATATTTACACAGAGCAGGTAATGTACTGATTTCACTTTGATAGAGAAAGAAAAAAGGGAAGAGAAGATGAAATGAGAGTGAGAGAAGAAAGAGGGGGCAATAAATATATAAATTAGAGGAATAGAGCTACACAGAGACAGAGAGTACAACTATTTGAACAGCTATTACCCTAATATCATATGCTATAGTCTGGCTGCACTGATTTGCCTGGAATCCCTCTTGCGTCATACTTGTGGCCACCTAGATTAACTCTGTGAGCTGATCTCTTGACTTAATATCAGCTTGCTCTTTTCAGCTCCCATGTCATTTACTGTCCTTAAAAAATGTAGTACTTATTACTCAGCCATCTGTGTTTTCAAGAACCCACGGTCTTTGTTTTTTTTTGTATGGGAACTAGACTAGAAAACATTAAATAAGAAAAATTAACCACTCAGAGACAAGGTAGAAGCCCGGGGGGGGGAGGGATTTGTCTTTTATGGTTTGTACTTTGTAAGCTGTGGGTGTGACTCAATTTCCTCACCACCCACATAAAAAGGTTGCCACCCAATCACTGTTTTTTTTTCTATCTAAAACCCCTCCTCTTTGTTTTTGGCTAAGAGACCCTAAGAAAGACAGCCTTTTCTGGACGCTGCATACTGTGACATATAAAAGCTGTTAGCTGCTCCCGTAACCAGCAGCATTCAAACCTTGCAGGCTTTTTGCTCTCTGGAGCTTGTAATAAGACACACTCCTCTTACAAGATTTCATGCTACAACATAACAAAGAACTTTAAATTTTTGGAAGAACTGTGTATTCAGTTTGGCATTGTGCAGAGGTAAGCTATTTGGCTCAACAAGTTATATTGCATGTATTGATTTAAAGTAGCTGACATTCTTTAAGAAATGAGATTGGGTTGCTATACTATTTTGTATGTGTTCTATCAAGTCATGTATGTATATGCCTGGGAGACATTATCAGCACATTCTCTGTTGTGAGCTACAGAGGATTTTTTCCTCTTCACTCTCAAGGTGAATTTCAGTTCTTAAAGATTTCCCACTAAAAACAAACTGACAGCAATTCATTTTATAGTTCATATATTTGGGGTAAATGTTCACACCTCTGTTAGGGTTAGTGATCATGCTGTTTAGTTTTCTCTCCCTTTAGAAAGCTTCTCTTAGGGGTCTGCCACATAAATAAGGAAAATGAATAGAGATTCTACAATAAATTGTAAAACATCTGTTTGAATTTTTGCAGGAAGTCAAACAAGTGTTTCTCCCTAATGAAGCTGTAAATCCAGATCCCTTGACCCCACTGTTTTTCAAAGACCCTAACTCTACATTTCTGCTTTTAAGCACACTCAGTGGCCTCTTCTCCACTCCTGAAAATGATAGCAATCTCTGCCGTCAGCAGTGCACTCCTGTTCTCCCTTCTCTATGAAGCAAGTACTGTTGTCTTACTCAATTCCACTGACTCATCTCCGCCAACCAATAACTTCACTGATATTGAAGCAACTCTAAACGCACCACTAGATTCAGCGGATATTCCCAAAGCCAGGCGGAAGCGCTACATTTCGCAGAATGATATGATCGCCATTCTTGATTATCATAATCAAGTTCGGGGCAAGGTGTTTCCACCAGCAGCAAATATGGAATATATGGTAAGAGGAATACTTTTTTTTTTTTGAGTTCTGAGTGAGAAAGCTTTTATTTGTGTGTTGGAAGGACCTAAAAAGACCAGATGTGCTCATATGTTAAA
Source organism: Dolichotis patagonum (assembly GCA_004027295.1). Classification (NCBI taxonomy): domain Eukaryota; kingdom Metazoa; phylum Chordata; class Mammalia; order Rodentia; family Caviidae; genus Dolichotis; species Dolichotis patagonum. The sequence continues at coordinate 17,478 of PVJX010008826.1, forward strand.
TCATATGGGCTTTTACATTTCAACATAGCAAAAATTTTTATGTGCCTAATAATGTTAAATATTGTCCTATCATAGACTGTGTGTGTATGTGTGTGTGTGTGTATCTGTAGATTTCTCTTCTGTGAGTCTCATAACTGCTGATGAAACACATCTTTAGGAACATAGATGAAGAAAGAGTGTGACATGTTGACTGATCACATTTGGAAGGACTCCTTTAAAAAAATCACATGGAATCTTTTCTGTGCTTTCGGCATCCAGTAGTCACATTTATCAACTAAAATATTTCTTGAAAGTATTTTTTGAAATTATGGGTTTCATGTGCCTGATTTATGCTTGGGTAGGTGTCTCTTTCCTTTCTTGGACAATGTTCTCACTAGCACTAATCTATTTGCATTCTAAGAGAACATGCTGACTTTTTCTTCCTTGTGATTTAATGCTTTGTCGTTGAGATAACAGTGAAACCAGTGCACTTGTGCACTGTTCCAACTTGCCATGGACACATTCTTTGCTCTGTCTTAAAAATAGACTCTGTGTTTAAACCACTTTATTCAGTACAAAAAAATAAGTTGGTATTAAAAAAAGTCTTGTTAAAGTTTGCTTTTAGTCTTGCATTTATGCAAGGTTGTGTTGTAAAGTCTGGCACTTTGAAGAACACAATGTCCAGTCTATGTTGAGGCAATGGAGACCACTAAATGGTATTTCCACATGGAGGTGGGGGCATGTGGTACTACTAACAGTTTTCTAGTGCTGAACTAAAATTTGAGATTCCTATCAGATTCTAGATTCATCTATTTTATATAAGTAAGTTTTTAAAGTTTAGTTGCAGGTGCTCAAATCACAGGAAAAATAAAGGCTTGTCATATTGTGTCATAAGTCATAGAAGTCCAATTTAGACTCTGAAAATGCATTTTCTAGAATGTTTTAAAAGAAGAGGAAATGCAATCAGTCCTGGTGAATGATAGGCCATATGGTCTCATGATTAAATTTATAGGCTCTGGAATTTAAATGCTTGTTTTCAAATCCTACTTCTGCATTATAGGCTGTGTGAACTCTGTATCTCATCTCTAAAAGGAGGATAAAGGTAATGTGTACCACATAAATTTTCTAAGGAATATACAAATTGAAGAGTAGTGTAATTACATAAGATCTCTGGATAGAGAGATGTTTAATAAACACTAGCTTTTGTGGATTTCTTTTAACTTTGTGTGAAAGATGTACAGTAAACACACTTTCAGGATACCCAAATAGGAAAGCTATCCATATAGAAGTTTTTGTAGCAGGTAATGTACACATATTGTAGACAATAAAAGAGGAGCAAATGAGTTTTTAAAAATTACTATGGATTATGAAAGAAATATGCATTAGATTCTATGAGGGCTCAGAAAGGTATAATGCTCAGACTGTAGGTTAAGATGAGGACCAAGAGTGCTTCACTAGTTTTGGAAGGAAACTCACCTAGGCTACTTACTGCTTACTTCATAGGATTGCACTTGTTACCTAATGTGGGTAAGGCTCAATTTTTCCCTTCTTTCTCCTAAAATGAGAATAGTAATAATCATAAAGATCAACCAATAAGAAATGCTATTCACTATTTTAAAGATATTGAGGGCAGAGATATCATCCCGAGAAAAGGCATAGATGGGTAAAATATAGTTGAAATAGGTTGAAATGCCATACTTTTGTAGTTGTATTTCCTCCCACTTAGCAAGCATCAATCCATTCCATATGCATTTATTTAATTACTTCTTCATGCCAAGGGCTTGACTAATCATCTCCATAGATGATCTTGTTCAGTAGCTCCTGTTCTCCTGGGAGTTTAAGATTGTAATCTTTATTTTACAAATGAAATCACTTCACCCTGAGAAATTATAGACTAACCCAAGGTGGTGTGGATAATGAATGGGGTCCTGGTATGAGAATTTAACTGGTCATGATTCCAAAGTCCATATTCATATTGGGAAGCATCTCACACTCAGAGAACTCTCTCAAGATGTCAAGGTATCTTTGTTTCCTCCCATAAAATGCCAAGTGAAATCATGGAGTACTCATATTCTGCCCATTATTGTCTCATTGTTTTCTTCTCAGCTATCAAAACAATTATGTATGACTTATTTTTCAAGAATGAGAAAAAGGTTAATTACATTATAAATCTTCCTTAATTCAGTGAAAGTAATGAGAAACAATAGCTAGAACAGTTAAGTTTTATACATCAATGAAGGGCCATTGAAATATTCATGTAAATACTTAATATACAGATCACTCACATATATTTATGAATTTAACATGCAGTAAGCATTTACTACATTACCATTATTCTAAGCTCTGAGGATACATTCTTTAATGAAACAGGCACACATTCTTGACCCTCTGGTGGGAATCCAGTAACAAACCAGATAACCAAATAAGTGTTATACTATGTTACAGGGTATTAAGACTATGAAGGTGAGTGGGTTTTGGTGAAGCTTGGACATTTAATAAGGATGTAAAGGCAGCGCTCACTGGGACTGGCTTGGGGACAGGTGAGGAAGGAGCCATCACTAGTGGGAGAGTGATGGGTAGGGTAAAAAGAAAGGGGTCTGAAGTGGGAGAACACTGACTAGCTCTAGGAAATTGTGCTCCTTCTAGTGAAATCATCAGTTAGAAGGGCTCAGCTCTTAGTAAACTGAACAATGGAACTACTTCAGATCTCTCATGAGGAAATCTGGTGGGAAGCAAATCTAATAGGTAGCTTGAAGGTCAGAGTAGGCAAAGGACATAGTTTAATTCTAAGCTAAGTGAAAACTATAGATCTCTGCTGGACACTGTTAGTTTTATTTGAACTTCCTCAACACTGATTTGGATTGAGAGGAACTGGAAACCTAGCTCAGTTGCTAATCGGTACTGGGTATCTCATAGGACAAGCCTCCTATGACCGCTTCACAAACATCTGTGCTCTGAGTCACCAGCCCTGTATTCAAATTATCTTCAGTAACGGTTTCACAGAAGATGGCCTTTAGTTCAAGGCTTTTTCTAATCCCCCCAACCTGATTTGTAACTGCTCATCTACAACTCTCTGGGCCTTTTACTGTTCCATGCTCTCTTCCTTGAATGTCTCCTCCTTAGTTATTCTTTTATTTATATTATTACCTTTCAAATCTTTGAATTTAGAATTTTGGAAACTTAAATAGTATTTCTTATACCCACCTATGATTTCTCTTTCTCTTGAGTTGCTGGTTGTCATAATGCTTGCATTACAGTCCAACATAGTTATAGTTATTTGTGCATTTCTTGCTAACTTCTCAGTTAAGCATTCAAGATGCTAATTTTATGACTATGCATCTTTGTACCTCTCTTCCTTGGGTAATTTCTTAAGTATAAACAATGAGAAACCTTTACTTGTTTGATTTGGTTGAAATCCATGTTGCTATATGTTTATAAACTGCATCACTTTTGATACTATGTTACGTAGTCTAGTAGTTTCTTCATCATTATAGTTTATCCCACACACCTGAAATAAAAGAAAATTTCATGAATTCTAAAACATCTCTTCAAATTAATTTGATCTTCCTTAAATACTTTGCTATGTATAATTGACTAAATAAAACAAAAACAATTTGAATACTGGGGTGTTGACATTCATTTTTGTTTCCATAATATTTTCTTTGTATATTTTGTCCATTATTTTAATTTAAAAACACATTGTTTAAAATATTTCACTTTCTAAAGTACTGTCTTGTCACATGAATACTAATATAGACAGGGCTTTAACTATGCAAGTACAACTTCTTTATCCTTGGCTTCTGTTCTACAATTAGTTTGTTGACTAATTTCCAGAACTCCTTGGACACCAGCTGTTTTTCATTCTTCTAAAGGCAGCTTAAACTATGACTCTAAACCACAAACCACATTTGTTTCTTAGAATAAGAATTATCACCAAAAGAATGAAATTGTAAGACTCACACATAGAGTAAAACTTGTTGGATATTCCCTGAATCCAAGTCAATTGAATAAATTAACTTTTAAAATTTTGAGGTCCCTCCATGAGAAAGGCAATCCAAAGATTAAAAGCTTTGCCCTTAGAGCATAAACAATGCTGTAAAAACAAAACAAATAGAGGGAAAAACCACTAAGAATATAATTCAGCATAATACACTGGTGCATAAGATTGATGTAATGAAAGAGGGACAGAGAAATACTGTGGATGAGTCAAAGAAGAAAGTGATAATCTCTAGCTGGCATATCATGAAAGGCTCCTTCAACATTTGAGATAGATGCTTAGAAAGGAGCAGGGTGGCTGCTACAGCAAGCAGAGCGAATGCTCGAGCAGCATCACCAACAGAGAAAAATCATAACACTGTAGGCTTACTTTTTTGCAGAGTTTAAGAAAAGCTTTTATAGTTTTTGAGACAAAAGCAATTAGAGAGACTGAGAAGTTTAATCCTTCCCTCATTTTTTTTCAGTCCTGAATATTGAATCCAGAGTCTTTTATGCACTAGGCAAGTGCTCCAGAGGGATATTTTAGAAAGATGCCCCTTGCAGCTGAAGGCGCTCAGGGTGGGTCAATGAATGTGACCAGAAAGGTGGCAACTGCTAAGTAAGCAATGCTGAGTAAGTGATCTTTCAAGAACAATACAACAATACTCAGATATAGGGAGAAGTAAGAACAAGTAATAGTTCCTAAGATGGCAGTCTGCACAGAGTGGTGAAAATGGTGAGGCTTGATGGGAAAATGATGGAAATGAACTAGAAAATAAAACTGAAAAATAAAAAATATGTAGTGTGATTTTAAGAAGCAATTATGTTGTAATATGGCTACCTTTATTTCTTTAGTGCATAAATATTATTTGTAGGCTCAAAGGACAAGGTTTTCTATACTTTTCTGGAAAAGAGAAAAATACTGGTTATTAAGTTACAGCAGGTAGCAAAGTAAGAGCATGATATGAATGGATGAATGGAGAACAGATTAATTCACCCTCAGAAAGAGCCAGCAAGCTAACTGTATAGGATGATAATTCATGACTTGGGAATAAAGAAAGATGCTGACTTTGCTTACTTGAACTTTGTGTAGAAGTGAAAGTGGAAAATGTAAATTACTTTGTTTTCTTCAGGAGTTGACTAACCACGCATGATGTCCATCATTTTCTTTTCTTTTTTCTTTTAATGAAGTCATATGGTATATTTCCTCTCATTTGAAAAGAATAACTCTACTTTCATGTTGTAAACATAGGAAATTTGGTGAGTCTAACCTAAGTCTCTTCAGTGAATGCTTTAAGGGCCATTTGCAAGCCTCCTGAGAACAGTTGCCAGAAAGCAGTGAAATGAGAAAGATTGCTGACAGGAAGGCATTTCTCCAGCACATTTGGAACGCTGCATTCCTGTTCCCCTGGACGTAGAGCATTTTAAGTGTCTTGGCTTCCAACTGAGACTGGGAGATTTTGTAGGAAATTTTGTCCAAGGTGCACACTGAATATTACTTGTATACAAACAAGCAAGGCAGTAACCTCGAGGCTTTTTCTCTGCACTCAGCTCTCCACATAGGAATTCAACTGAAGGCAAGAATACTTGGTCACCATTGTCAGCATACACTGTAAGAAGTAAAAAAGTGCAAACATTAATGTGGTGTGATTTAGAAGCTTACCGTAAGGTGACAAACTGAGAAGCTGTGACACATGGGCCTCATAGATAGTGATTACATTTCCTAGTTTTCCATACTGCTTATTTTGGTGACAAATGACAGTTCTCCACATATGATAATGTAGAAAGGTGATTTTACTGTGCTTGTTCTGAGTATTTATAGAGTCTAGCATTGTATTTGTCCTACAACAAACTCCTAGCATATTTTTGAGGGTCAACTTAATGAAGTCTTTTAATTTTTTTGGCTGGACTGTGTGACTGTGGTGATATAGTAGGCAAGAGTGGTTCAGTATTCAGTCATTCATTCTGGTGTCTATTCATGCATCTGACATTGAAAAAAAAAATCAACAGGGAACAGATCCTCTGAAAGGAACTACTGTGGACAGACAAATAAGTGTGCTGAGGGATAAAGTATAATAAATACATATGGCACACTTTGAGATCACATGTGGAGATCCAGTCAAGACTTGGCCTGAGATAGGAGGGCAGTAAAGTCTTCTAGAAGGAATGATTTTAAATATTAAGCATTAAAAGATAAACATCATACAGGAAAAAGTTAAAGACAGAGGAACTGCGCAGTCTGTATAGAGAGGTGTTATAAGACAGTACATGGTACACTTAAGGCATAGATAAAAATTTAATGTGGCTTGAAAGTTGTGTAAAAATGAAAGAGTAATGTGTGATGAAGTTGGGATGGACACCAGAAAACTTTTCTGAATTTTATTCTAAGGTCAAGAGAAGTTGTTGGAGGTTTTAGCTGGGAAGTTAGAGACCCACATTTGAGTTTCAGAAAGTTCGTTTTGGCTACCTGGTGGGAGGGCTATGTAAAAACAGGATGTGTAGCCTAGAGGCTGTCATGAAAGTCTGGGTGAGGGATAATTGAAACCTGAACTAAGTTTAAGGCAATAGGGATGCAACAAAGTGAATTAGAGCTGTGAAATACTTGAGACTCAAGTCAATAGGAGTAAATGATTCACATGGTGAAACGGAAGGAGGATTTAAATGGCAAGGCAGTCAGAGACGATGAGTCCATCTCTGACTAGGACAATGGATTCCTCTGAGTTAGAGAACACAAAATAAAGAACAGATTTTAAACAATCAGTAAATGGGTAGTGGCATATCCTCTGGGGTGCACATCTGTGGAGGTGAAAGCATATAGCTGATGCATGGGAGGGCATCTTCTCCTGTAGAGACTTTTGGATGAGAATAGGCTGAGTTAGTGAAAACAGACCATTCTGCCCAACAGAGGTTGGGTAGTGTCACAGGCACAGCATAGATTGACCATTTGATGCTTGGGAATCTGATTTTTTGCAAGAAAATACCACATTTTTTTCCAGTTTTGAATGAGACCTCAGACGTAAACCACTTCTACTTCTACTCAAATCTGTTTCAGGTGACTGGGAATCATCAGGCCTACCTACCTGAGGCACTTAGGGTAAGCTGTATCTGTAGATTAATCAGAGGACTTTGAAAACAAGAAACTTACTAGTCTACCTAATCTAATGTTGTGAGTTTACTATCTGAAAACTATTTGGTAAACAGTTATGAACTTGAGATACTGGGTGGTCTTTGAAAAATAACATGGAAAGAAGGCGTGGAAGATAAAAACTAGTAGTTGAAGTCAGACAAGAAAATATTTGACCTAAAATGCATCCTGAACTGATGTTTGAAGGGATAGTATTTTAATGCTTCCAGTGTATTATCTACAATATTAAAGATCAAGTATCACTATTTTTAAAAAATAAATATGGAAGAATGCCCAACAAGTTGTTTTTAAACTAAATTTTAAATGAAATCTTTTTCAATTTTATATCCAATATTTGAAACCAAACTAGCCCACAAATATTTTTTTAAAGACACAATTTTTCTTATTAAAAGTGCATCATATTCATAAGTTAGTTAAATATGGGCATTCTACTAAATCTGTCACTCTGCATACAGGGAGATTGTGTTTTTAGCAAGCAGTAGGTAGGAGGAAAGGCATTTGAATTCTTCTAAGTGGGCAGAGTAAGATATGGGGTTTGCATGTGTATCACAATATAGTTCATCAAGAAATCCTCTTTAGAACATTGTAACCCCCGGGTTTGTTAAAAAAAAAATTAACCTTACATGGAAATACCTTTCCAATTTATAACTGCAGTATTAAATTGTGGCTGGTGATTATTATATTTCTCTGGAAAAAAGAACCATTGTTAAAATCTATCAACAAATGGTCTTAACATTTCAAGTTGAAACATATATTAAAGAGAGATTTAATGAGGGAAGTGAATGTTTTAAAACTTCCAAAGTGTTCTTAATGGTATCTCTCAGTGTCTAATGTTATTTTCCCTGTAAGCAAGCTCACTATTGTTTCTAATAATTCTGTTTTTTGATTTGTTTAGTTACCCCTAGGTTTATCTGTTGTCATTTTACCAGATTGCTTGCTTAGTAGAGGTTAATGTTTGGTAATGTGATAAAAAATGCACTGAATACTGCTTTTCATTCCAGGTTTCTGGTTCACTGATACCACACCCATTCTAAAACCCCCATCGGGAATAACTCCTGCCACTCAGCAGACCTGTGTGCTGCTAACTACTCTTCACTGTCTCACCTACATCTCACCACAGTCTTGAAAGATAGGAAGAATTCTTCTCATTTAAAGATATATAATCTAAAGCTTCAAGAGTGTAGCTTATTCAAAGTCATACAGCAAGTCAATTAAATGGTGAGAACGTGGTTCTAGGTGACAAAAAGCCAATGCTTTGAACAACAGTGCATTATATAGCATTCCCTACCCTGTATTCATTTCTTCTATTCTTGAGTCATTGGATAAGAATTTTCTCACATGCATTTAGTCTGAGGATATCATTACATATTAGAAATAGTTTCTTCATGTGTAATCAAATCTCTTGCTCTCTTCTCTCTCTACCTTTGGAAAACTTAACAGTATCACGGTACTTTAAGTCTTCTAGTGGATCGTAAAAGAAATCTCTACCATTGACTCCTGACTCATAGTTAGCAAGACCTTTCTTGACTAACAGACCTTTTGCATTAAATTGTTAGACGTATCATTTTTCTCTCCCAGACTGCTGCAAACATAGGCTGTCAGGGAAGAGTTAATGATATTTGATTTCTGAAAATACTGGAAAAGATAAGTTGTGTCATCAAGAAATAGAAAATTAAGATACCACCTTCTCTTACTTCACACATATCCACATAGTGCCTTTTAGATCATGTTAGAACCTGGAAGTCCTGTGCTTCTGAGAAAGGAATGTCCTTCTCTAGTGTTCTCCCAAACTAAATTCCAACATGGGTACATATTTCTCATAGTGAGCCTGGAATCAACTTGACCTGACCAATGCAGAGTAGAAGTGACAAATTACTCTTCATTTGTTCTAATTCTCATGGATGCTTGCTAAAGTTAGTTTTGCAGATTTGGAGGGCATATTGTCTTGTCAGTTCATGTGCTCATGAACTAAGTTGGTTGGTTATAGGTCAAAAGAGTTTTGAATACAGAGTTATGAAAAGCAGATTGCTTCATTTGCAAAATTTTTCTTAAAGATTTTGGATTTTGAGAAAGTTATGTGCATATTTCATAGACATGTTATAGCTGATATCTCAGTTAATGAAGCCATTTGGAGTTCTCATGATTAAAGAACCACTTCGTGAGTCCACTTTCAAGGTCTCTACTGGGGAAGTTGTGATACAGTATGTCTATGACTGGGCTCAGTATCTGCCTACTCAAAGTTCATCAGAATATTCTGGAGCTATTTCCCCAAGCAGAACTCTCAAATGTGCTTTAAGAACTATCATAGATACAATTTAAGACCTAAAACTGAACTGAAAATCATGCTATGTCACTCAAATATCCACATTTTTGTAAAGAATACTAAATAAATTAATAGGTTAAACCAAAGGAAGAGTTATTCCAGAGGTAAATTCCGTATAACCACTTAATTCTATTTCAGTATCCATTTTGCACCCACTTTTACAGCACATGTTGGCACTGTAGTGGAGCTGTGGGTGTCTGCAACTTGGAATGACCCTTACTTGGGAACATGCTTTATTGCCTAAGAAAATATCAGAGGCAAAGTTTTAAGTGGCATATTATCACTGTGTGTGAACATTGTGTGTGAAAGGTAATATATTTATATAATGTATTATAATTTCCCCTACTCCCTTGTTTGAGTGTTTTTGTAAGTTCATGCCAGTCCTTCTGACTGTTGAATTCACAGTGTCCAGTGCCCTCAATAATTAATCATTTATAGGCTGCCTGAAGGTCTGAATAAGTGAAGGTCATTTTGATCAACATGGAAATTTGAGCTCACTACATTTTTCATTGTTGAGGACAAAGCAGCAGTCACTATTTGCTATGTCTGTCAGGAGGTTTGGGATAAACACAGGTCCAGAGTCACTTTCTTGCCACCATCTATGGATGCTAACGGGGAAGGACTCCCTTTTATATACGCACACTGATAATGATAATAATCCTGCAAAACACAGGTGTAAATGCTGGCAGTGATTCAGTTCAAAGTCTCTAAAAATAGTATGTCCATTTAAATTTTAAAAAACCTACATGGACTTGGTATTCTTTTAGGAAAACCTTCATCGTCTTTTAAACTTATGATAAATCCTTAGGATCTTACCTTGATTTTTTTATATATCTATAATGGAGTCTTATTTCTGTAACTATTTTGAGACTGGAAGAAATGTTTTAATCAAGTTCTCTTAACCTTCTCCTTCCCCCATTACAAAGTAGAGCTTCTCCCATCAGGCCTTGCTTTCATTGGTCCAGCACCTCCCTTCCTCAGACTCTGCAAGGTTTGTGGCTGCCCATCTGTCTGTTAAACAAAGTTTTTCATATTCAATTCAGTTTCCTTCATCTGCTCTCTCACAAGCTTTTCTATCTAAAAAGGATAAGCACTCCTGTTTTCAAACAGATCTGTAAGAATGCCCATGAAGTGTTTCAAAGCTTATGGCTGCCCTGGGGAAACAACTGTGCTGTTCATAGTCTAGTGGCCATTTCTCACCTCTTCAAGTCAGCACTCTTTGATTTTCTAACAAAAAGACCAAATAGCCCAACATATGCTGTTAAAAACCAAACCAAACCAAAAATATTGTATAAAACATGTTTAGTTTTATCTAAGTATGTGAGAAATGACTACTTGGAGAAATGCCCAAGAAAATGAATGTCTCTGGAGCATGCCACACTGTCTCCAAGGCCACTGGTATCACAGAGCACCCATGACGTTAACCAGTTCATAAATCTGTATTCAAAAATTCAAAGATGACTATTTTTGTTGTTAGCATTTTATATCTTAGAAGATGGTTTCCATGTACAGATAGATTTTTCATAGTTCACTTTGATTTTGAAAATGAGCATTTTTATTTCTTCCTTTGATTTTTACCTTCAATTTATGAATAATTTTGTGTTTCATAAACCTTCTAAGTTTCTACAATCATATTTATTTGCTGTCTATATTTACAAATTAAAATTTTGAACTATAATATTTTCAATTTATTTTTAACATTTCAATAGATTTCTTGATAATTATTCTTTTCATACATTTAAATAATTCATATTAGACAAGAAATACAGTTACTTCTAATGTCTCCTACATTTTACAATAATGTGTTAACAATTTAAAAGCTTTTTTGATAATTTTGACTTTAAGAGACTGAGTAATTATGTATTTGTATACTTGATGTTGAAAAATACAAGGTTACCTACTTACTACAATAAGCCATGTTTCTTAGCTATATTAGTAGCAAGTAAGGACAAATTTCTGACCTAAACATGTTATCTACTTCAGGAAAAAAATGTCATTTCAAACAAATGTGGAATTCAGTCCCAAGTAATATTCAGTGATGCTTTTCATTTTCAACACATTTCTGATTGGCTAGGCATACAGGCTAGGATTACAAGAAAGGAGCCACAGATGTAATCTAGTTTTCATGACCCTGGCTTCCACCATTTTGTGGATCCCAAATCTGATGAGTTGATCAGATATCTTTTATCTGGGTTGATTTTATTTTGTTTTGTTTGTGTAGCTGTGAGAGCTGGTAATCTCATACACACAGCAATGTTCCTTGACTCAGCTTTGTATTTCTTCAGCCCACACTTGAAAGATTTCTGAATTTGAAGAGAATGCTGCATTCCTCTCATAATTCTCTTCTCATAGAATTAACTCTTCTAGATAGTTAAATGACATCAGATTGTATTCTGCATCTTTACTAAGTGCTTTATACTTCTTGTGATTTATAGACAAGGTACTCTGTCCAATACTAGTTACTAACTAGTAATAGCAAAGTAGCTCATAGTGAATATTTAGGTCCAAAGCTAATCTAACCAACTTGTAAACTGACCAACTAAATGGATCTTCATAACAAAGAATAAAGGAATAGCGTGTGGAGAAGTTGAGGAGACCTGCAAACCTATGCGTACTCTAACTCCACTGTAGGCCATTTTTACTTGATGAATTAATAATTCTTAAGTTCCAATGGGTCCTTTAAGCATTTTCCACACTGCTGCATAATATTCTTAATTTTTGCCTCTTCCTTACAAGGTAGTATTAGAAGCATTTACGAGGAAATTATCTATGACAGAATCTTATTTGTCAGAGGGGAAGAACTATGAACAGTGTTGAAGTTGTTTGAATAAAAGCTAAGTAATTACCAGATGTTTAGTTTTTCCCACAAAAGATAGCTATAGTGTGTGTATTTACTGTGTGATCCATAGAAATAAGTGTGCACTTGTGTCCTTTTTTCTCTGTTGATGCATCTATAGTTTGTAATACTAAGATCATTTTCAATAAATGCTCAGAAAAGATTTTCAGAGATATCCAACAGGTAAGACTGGCATTCATGAATATAAATTTACAAGTTAAGTTAAATGCTTAAGCAATTTACAACCTTATTACTTGAGTATCAATAAGTTGTTCAATTCTTTCACATTATTATCCTGGCAACATTCATTCCAACATAAGGCTTTTGGATCAGAAAGAATGTATCACACAGGGCCACTGTCTCCAGACTGTGATCTTCTGTTAAAATTTTCTATAGTTATTAAAGTTATGATTTCCTGTTATTTTCAAAACTCAAAAACCTTTCCTATTCATAAATTTAAATACCACTGGATATTAAAAGCATGACTATTAAAAGCATAAACCCATCTTCCTGTGGGAGATATAAACAACAGGGAAAGGCAGAGACAAAATGATGTGATTTCTAGATATCATACTGCCCTATGTTCAGTAAACCTCCCTTCTGTACAAAGTGAGTGTGAATCAAAATACAAAAAGGCTGTAGTGTTTCTGACATCCCTGCAGCAAGCATTAGAGGGAACGTCAGTTATTTCTCCATTGTGGAAGACACATCATCCATACTAAGGTATAGGCACTGACTTGTGGCTGGCTGGCTTTCCGGAATCTTCCTTTGAGGACATGGAGGAGACAGAGATAATTTCCATCAGTTCCCAGAAAGCAAGCAGGTAGAGAAAGAAAGTATGTAGTCTTCCTCCCCGGACAAGATTCTCACAAATTTTATTTACGATACTTTTACTAGAGATGTCTCAATTATTTCAGCTTCAGTAATTCTAAACACATTTTCTTTGTATCAAAATATCTTTTATTAGTGCTTTAAAAGGACACTCTTAGAAGATATTTTTCAGGCATGAATTTTTGATATATGTGTTAGACACTCCAAACATTTACTTTTTTTGTTTGGTTTTTGTTTTTTGGTACTGGCAATTGAAATCAGGACCTTAAGCCTGCTGGGCAGGCACTTGTGCCGCTGAGCTATATTCCGGCACCCAGTATTTAGTTTTTAAATATATGAAGGAGCACAAAGATAGTGTGACGCATTAAAAATAACGTAAAATTGCTACATTTTAAAGGTTTTTTTGCATATATTAAAAGTGCAACCTAATCTTTTGATATAGATATAAACATAGTGAAATGATGGGGAACAGGTGTGTTAATATTTTTATTTATGTTAAATAGAATCTATGGGTTTTATCTTTTATTGTATAGGTCCACAGTTTAGATTATTCTGGTTCTGTTTCTGGGACTATTCAAGTATATCTATTTTCTTGAAATAAAATATAAAATAAAATAAAAAGTAAAATAAATGGGCTCTAAAGGGACCCTAAAAAATGGCCTCATTAAATTTCTTTATTTTTTGAATGAGTTGAATGGCAGATAGGTACTAATTGACATGCCCTTAGTAACAGATTATGTTACCAGAAGAAATTGGAAAAAATACAATATGCCTGCATTTCAGGTCAGTGTTATTTATGCCAAATTGCTTACATATTTTAGTAGAATATTACAGGAAAGTGTTTAGATCTGAATGTACAATTTAACACATAAATAAGAAGTACTTAAAATTTCCAACTACAAGTAGTAAACCACCTTTAAAGAGGCACATTTTGTTAATGGTAATTTCAGAAATAAAATTTTAGAAATGAATTGTCTAAACTCTCTTCATGAATTAATTATACTGATTTTCATTTTGGTAAACCATGGTCTATATTTTGGGAATTTATACTTTGTTAATAGTTTGTCAGAGAGCAAATATACATAAACCTGTTATCAGCTGAACAGAATGTTTTATAAAGTTCATTTCAGTCCTAGGTTACCATGATATTATATGACCTTTGTGAACTTATAAACTTTTTATGTAAATTTAGTAATTCTGTGCCAGTTGATGGAAGACAATTTTTGCTTGCAAGCTTTACACTTGACACAGGCTCTTAACCTTTGCTTAACTGCACAAAGACTGATGAGAAGAAGGGCACGGAGGTCTCAGGTGAAGCTCCACGGGAATTTGAGTGACTCTAAAACTGTGCTTTCCTTCATCATATGAAGTCTTACTTTCTCACTATATTGGTAATCACTGTGGAGTCACAATAAGAACACGGATTTTTTCAGAAATAATGTCTTAACTTGGAATTTAAAATATCAATTTGAAAGTCATTCTTTTCAGCAAATAAGTATATCACTAAATTATTTTTACATTGGGAAATTTTGAAAAATATCTTTGTGTAGAATATGCACCTTGTAACTTACTAGAGAACTAGCTACCATTGTAGAATTTTGTTGTTATTGGTAGATTCACAAATGCTTGGTTTGTCTCTCTATGCAGCTATGGAAATGTGCATATCAATCTATGTGGTAACTAATGTCAATGCATATTAATCAAAATCTCACTCAAATTTTCTTCTCAATGTTCATAGCTAACTAAAACTTTCTGCATGTGAATAGTTTCCTTATTAACTTCATTTTTCAAGGAAAACAGCAGCTATTGTTTTTTAAATTTATTTAATTAAACCATAATATATTTTTACAATACTCTATGTACTATTGTGAAGTTAATTTTATGTTTTATTTCCAGTTCATTCACCTAAAAATATATATCACCTTAATATCATTACTACTACTAAAGATACAAGTGATATAACTCATTAAGTTTCCATAAAATGTGCTGTGATGTAATTTGGTCTTTGAAATTTGCTATATAATACTAGATTTGTTAATTTTGTTAAATCAATTTGAATAAATTTGATCATATTTATTTTTAAAATATACTGGTAGTGTGACTATTGTTGTAAAGATGACCTCTGGGAAAATCAGTTGACTTTTATGGATAGAAATTTCAGTAAAAATCTCCTCCACTTATAATCATATATGGCACTTTTGCTAATCTTTTACTTATAAAATCTAATATCTAGACATTGGCTGTAGATGTAATTGTAAGGACAATAATTCTTTTTATAGACACCATGCTGCTTCATAGAATTTTGAACATCAGTGGTCTGTTTGCTTTCTTTTAGTTAAAATAGTCTCCAGACCCAGATTGAAAGAACTCTAGGAAATGGCAGCATCACTCCTTTCCTTTTAGTTTTGTCTGTAATAGCAAATCCATCACAGCTGAACACGTCTCATCCCTATAGGTTTGGGATGAAAATCTTGCAAAATCTGCAGAGGCTTGGGCAGCGACTTGCATCTGGGACCACGGACCTTCTTACTTGCTGAGATTTTTGGGCCAAAATCTATCTGTACGAACTGGAAGGTAGGAGGCAATTTCACACCAATGCAGTTTATCTATGTGACTATTAATAATGCTCCAAGAACTGACATCTATTTCAAGTAATACCAGAAAATACTTGATTGAGTGGTCATTGTGTATCAGGCAGTGAGTGAACTCAAGCCCAGTGGCTGTCTGAGATGGCTTCAAGAATACTATAACTAGTTAAAAAGTCTTAGTAAAAACAGTTTCCTCTTTCACCCTTGGAGCACAGCCCTTCAGTCATTAACTTCATAGAATCTTAGAAAGAATCAAGCAGGTGCTATATCCTGTCCACTTCTTCAGGAAAAGTTCCATGACCATGGAAGAAACCATTTGTATTGTATGTGTTTATGTACACACATGCATGGTCACACATATGTATGCACAATTTCCAATAGTGGTGTGTGCTTGCATATTAATAAATAAGCAAGTACTATATACGTTTTTAGTATTTACCTTTATATATACACACATACATACATATGCAGGTAAATGCAATTTTACTAAAATATATTTCCACTGATAACAATAAATTTTTACCACTACAGAATGTCATTACCCAAATTTCCAAAGACCCATTCTCTTCCATACAGAGCAGGAAAATCAGGTGTACTATCACTAAAATTAAAGTTGTCCATATTTAAGGGGAAGTTTCACCACTGCTATTATTGTGACCACTTTTATAGCCTAATTATGAGTTTTTATGAAGTTCCAATAGAAGAAATTTTTAATATGGGTTGAATAGCACTTTGATGATTCCTGAGTATTTTCTTTATTCAAAGTAACCTAACGTACATTTAGACAAATGCAGGATTGTTTACTCCCGTCTAGAAAACAAGAAACAAGAAAACACTACTATATGTTGGTGGTAATTGTGATGGGTAAATATACTCTTGTATTGTCATAATAATCTTTAAAAAATGAATTAACAATATAACATGAGCCCACTAAAAAATACCATTGCTGTATTTTTTCTTTCTTCTTCCTCTGAACATGCAGATACCGCTCTATTCTCCAGTTGGTCAAGCCATGGTATGATGAAGTGAAAGATTATGTCTTTCCATATCCTCAGGATTGTAACCCCAGATGTCCTATGAGATGTTTTGGTCCCATGTGCACACATTATACACAGGTTATTTCAATATTTTATGATTGATACTTCTAAAAATGTTTTTATTTTGGCATGCCATCATTTTCTTAACAATATGAGAAAATACTTGTTTCTTTACACAGATGGTTTGGGCCACTTCTAATCGGATAGGATGTGCAATTCATACTTGCCAGAACATGAATGTTTGGGGATCAGTATGGCGACGTGCTGTGTACCTGGTATGCAACTACGCCCCAAAGTAAGTACCAGGTTAGGTTCTATTTCCAGGATCTTGAATGATATAAAGATCTCCAGCCTGATAGGAGTGTTGAACAAATGAGTAAAACAGCATTGTGGCCTCTAATCCTCAGTTCTCAATCCCCTAAACATCAGTCCTCAGTCCTCATCCTCATCCTCATCCTCTGATCAATATCATCCCCATATTCCTGAAAAATTATCAAGTGACAGGTGTTTTCATCAAGGCGAGGACTCTAGGCTAAAATTGTAAGCAGAACAGTTAGAGACATTGACACTCACTAAATCCTCTTTACACTTTTTTTTTTCTGTCATAGAAACTGTAAATACTATACGATACTCAACTGTTTTAATAACTGTGTAAAAGGCCCTCAAGAAGAATATTATAAGGAATTTATCTGCACCACCATATTTTCAGTTATCAGTATCAGAACATTGGCTCACTTTTTTCACTAGGAAAGCAAGACATTTTAAATGAATCCTTTATTTCTGTTCTTATTTTTTAGATTAAAAATATTCAGTAATCTCATCTGTGGCTACATAAAATATATTATAAAAATTTATCAAAGACATATTTATGAAGTTTTTTTAGAGTATAAGGATCATCAAACATTTGCCAGCATTTGATAAAATGCCTTCTTGATAACAATAGTTCTTTACATGATAAAATGTTCCAGTGTTTATACTCTGTTGTGTTCCCACTTGGAATAAGTAGCAAAATGTGCAAAGGATTTATGATAGCCTTAGTGTCTTCCAAAGTAAGTCCCAAACAAAGATTTTCTCTCGCTAGTCCAGCATGGGCAGGGAAGGAGAAAATGTGTCACAAATAAGTGCATTACTCATTGATATGGCAATGCGCCAGTGGCAGTGTTTCCACAGAGTTAGAAAAGAAAAACAGTGATTTCCTGACGGTCCCTCCTTTGCACTTATTAAGATGGAGAGATTTGGGAAGGAGAATGTGCCTGTATTCAGTTCGTGTATTTGCTTGATATTTATATTTCCACATTTTATAGTTTCCTATTAAGTCTTTATCCTTATTCCTTGTACCAGGTAGGTAAGTAACCAAATGGTCAAAGGTATTTTGCACCAGGTAGGTAAGTAACCAGATGGTCAAAGGTATTTTTGCCTCATTTAGTCAACTATTCTGGTTTTGATCAGTGATTAACTTTTTCTCATATATTGATGGTATATGTTATTGCTTTACAGATTCAAGAAAGTAAGATTTAGCAGTAATATGCTATATCTCAGTAATAGTAAAAAGTTTTTTTTCCTGAAACCTAAGTAATAAAAAGTTTTAAAATGTTAACTGGTAGCCAAATGTAATTCTTTCATTGCTAAAGTAAATATCTCTAGTCAGTTTTTTTAATCAAGAATAAAAATAGACAAAAAAGGAGGCAGAGACAGAAACAGAGAGGACTTAATTAGATAAATAGGGCAAAAATAAAAGAGTGAATAATGTATCAGTTGTCTGACTTACTGACTAATATTATTCTATTCAGTCAAATCTGCAATTTATGTAAAATTTATAATATAATGCACAATATTTTACACATTTTTACAATAAAATTCTATTTCTAACCTTTGTTACCAAAATATGTATTCTGTGGTTTCAAAAAACTATGTACATAGAAAAAATATAGACTTTAAATAGTGTAACCTGGTTTTATATACTTTCATAGCTTTGGGTAAATATATAGAGGAAATTACAGCTATTAATACAGAATGGGACATGATGAGGAGAAAAGAATGAACACTCATAAACAGACAGACCTTGAATGTTTCTGGGTAAGCATGTGACATTATTGAAATTATTCTCAAGGAAATGGATCCTGAAGACAGAAGAAATCAAAAAGAAATTAAGTATAGGGAGACAGTCTTAAGATTGTATGTCATTTTGTTATGTTAATAGTTAATTGGCAAGTGTTCCACTTTATGGATAAGTTTTCCTGTAGAGATATTTTATGGATAAAAGTTTAGATTTTAGAGACTGGCTTTACTAGAAATTTTCATATTCCTTATAGTCACTGATTGGTTGTATTTAAGTTTAAAGAAGACAAGGACCACCCGTGTCACATTTTGCTCCCTCACAGTCTTGGCTTCAACTCCAGCTTCTTGCCAATGACGAACAGTTTTTCCTGACCACCCATTTTCTTTGCATTACTTTTTTATTTGGTGCTACCAGGGGTCAAACTCATAACCTCACGCTTGCCAGGCAGGTGCTTAGGCCACTGAGCTAAATTCCCAGCCCCGTTCTTTACATTTCTTAACATTCAAGTTATTAATCACTATGCTACTCAACATACATTTATTACCCTCACCTTTATAATTTAAAAAGTCACATTACAGAAAGTCACATTTCATCCAGCTACTTTTTAACTGTCATGAATTATTATTATTTATTTATTATTATGATCATGGCCATCAAACAGTGAAAGAGAAATATTGATAATACAAGGTAATTCAATGAAATGTGTTCAACATTATCAAACTGTAATACCATGAACTAAAAAACATTAAGCAGCCATGGATTTATATGTGGGCAAAGGGTTGGGATTCATCTTTAATTGCTCCTCTGAGCATTTCTTTTACTATGCCAATACAACGGGCTGGGTGGGGATGTAGTTCAGGAGAGAGTTTATTTTATGTGGCCTGGAATTTAAAATGTCACTTCACAAAATATCCTGTGACAAATTCAATGTTTTCTTTGTATACATGGTAAATTCTCACTCATGTCATCATTTCTAAGCATTCCAGAAAATGTTAGTATTTTTTTAACCAGCCTTAAAGAGAATTCTCATGAGTCTAGGAGGAATAAGTTTAAGTAATCACGGCCTAATAGCGTGCACCTGAAAGCTTACAGGCGACAGATGGGCGCGGGTGCAACAAACTCTGCATCCCTTGACTTACTGATACCATCATCTACTGCAGGGCCTCACTTTGTGTCTGTAAACTAAGATAATATTTATTCACTCTGATGAAAAGTATGTAAAAACCAAGATATGCAGACTGTTATAGAAATAAGAAATCAATGTAACTCTCAGTGCTTCCTAAACGAAGTGTCTCAAAAGATGATCACATATCAATACATTAGAGTATATGTTTAAGAACAATCTCATGTTTTGACCAATTTGTCTCAGTAATGCAATCTTTTTTTCCCCTTCTAGGGGCAACTGGATTGGAGAAGCACCCTATAAAGTGGGAGTACCATGTTCATCTTGTCCTCCAACTTACGGAGGATCTTGTACTGACAATCTGTGTTTTCCAGGAGTAACATCAAACTACCTGTACTGGTTTAAATAAGCTTACTGTTTTCCCCCCAGAAAATATAATTGTTTCTGGGAATCATAGGCATATATATATATTGAATTTTGCACATATTATACATATTTTATGATAATCATGTTTTCATGTTAGTATTCATTTGTATAGTGTTTGTCTAGTATATTGCTTAATCATTGGATATAATCAAAATCCATTTAAATTTTCTGACCTCTTAAGTCCAAATTAAAATACTGTATATGTAGGGATAGCATAGTTCTTTCATCCTATTCCAAAACTTTGTATTATAAAGAAGATAAATTATTATTTTCCCAAGTAATAAAATATGTGTTCAATCTATTATGTATGCATATGTATATGCCCATATATACACATGCATACACACAGATATATACTATATCATGTAACACATAAATAATATGGTAGTACAGTTGGGGAAAACTGAAAACTATTTTAAAGTACATTTGAGATGATGTGGTATGTTCAGCACCATTTCTATATTGGCCACAAAACAAGACTCAATGTTATTTGCAACTGATAATTTAATTAAGTAATCATAAATTTCTCTCTGGAGATACTTTATCTCATTTGCATGCATCAAAGTGTGTGGTCAATTTAAGCCTTTTATTTAGTGTCATTTTATTCAGTTTGTAGTCACATGCTGAGTGCTTACTGCATGCAAGGGACTCTGTTGGCTATATTTTGATAATGCAAAGATACTTAGGCATAGCTTTGGCCCTGAAGAAGCTCACAAAGATATTCAGGAAATATAACAGCCTAGTAATATTTGTGTAAATTAAATGTTTAACAAACTGATTTTTATGTGGTTTTGAGGAACCAAACACAGTAACAGGCTACCCCCGTAGGTTGAAAAAATCGTCAACTATGTTAATACGTAAAATTTCTCATTTTCAGGAAAGTTTAGAGTACTTGGAACAAGAGTGGCAGGGAAACATTAGTAATTGCCCACATATTTCTGGAGCAGAATAGATAAAAGACTTTGGAAAGCTCAAAGCAAGACGCTCAGAAAACTGATAAAGTCCAAGAGAAACAACATTTGGGGGATAGATGATAAAACCCAGAAATAGGGTAATCGCACCAAAAGACAGGCGTAGAGTTTCAGACCCGCATATGCTGACGTTAGAGTCTATCCTGAGGCCCATTTGCAAGTGGTGGAGATTTCCGAGGGATGCGGGACCTGCAAGGCCACTTTTTTCGCTGCCTTGCCTGTTATTCCCTATTGACACTCAGTCTACTTATCATCTGGGTTCCTCGAATACTGTACTGAGGATCCTTCATGCATACTACATGCAAACAGAATTTTGTTACCTTTCTGGATGTTTTTCTAGCTTTATTTCTGTGTTTCTGTAGAAAGAAAAATGTTCAGTTCTTTATTAACTTTGATTATGAAAATCATTTAAATTCTTATGAAAATTTCACTTATGTGATAGGAAGTCAACACTTCCTTATTCACGAAATTCTTTTGCTAGGGGAAAATATGACATGTTGGTCAAGATAAATGGACGTATCACACACTTTAGTTGTCTGTGTTTTGTTCAGTGTGACATTTCCACAGGATTATAGAGCTAGTAAACAAGGTTAGCTGTGGAATAAGTAACAGAAGGAAGCTACTAGTTTCAGTTCTGTATACATTTGCATTTTCTTAGGGTGGATACGTTGAAAGATGACAGATGACTAATTAGTTATGGGAAAGGAATCTAACATCTGGAGATTGGGTCTATTTGATGACTAACAACTGGCCCTATTATGTTTATAAATTGAATATGTTGACCAAATGTTTTGCAGTCATACTGCCCTGCCTCTGTGGGCACACATCTGGACACTATTAAAAATAAATATTTTGAGTAATAAAATGAAGTAAGTCTATGATTTAGGCCCCAATTCAATTTCACATAGGACATCTAGGCAATTAGAGGGCAAGTTTATGAGTGGGGTATTTGCCTGATAAATCTAGAAAATACATCCATCTTTAATATTGCTATAGTGGTCTAGGAAGACTTCAACAATTACTAATAAACAACTTGTTTTTCATATTCAAGCTCTTTTACCAGCTTACTTGTGTGGCTTTATTTCTTAGTTCTATAAAAGAATGGTGACATTTGCCACAATTTCACAGAGGTTCCTATGAGCTCCTTTTGGGCACAAACTTTGTCTAATGCTTTGTATTTATTCTAGCTTTTTATATAGTGGCTGTAATGTAATCTATGTTTATTTGAATGGACTTTTAGAGTTAGCTAAAAAGTCTAAATTGCAACAATTTAGAGTAATTCCACCTTTTATTCTTTTTTAACACAAAAATTCTTAAATATAAAGCTTTGAATGTGACAAAAATCCAAATAAATTGTCAAACAAGTCTGATCAAGACTAGTAGCTACACACTTATAAATTATGCTTGCATAGCAGTTCTTTCTACAATACAAGCAGAACAGTAAGCTTATTTATAATTTAACAACTGAAATATAATGGGTATTTTTGTGATTCTTTACTTTTTAAAGTTAGTAATATAAAAAGCCATGTGAAGTATTTTATTTTCTAGTTCAAGTAAATGAAAGTTTGTTAGTATCAACACAGCCTTTCATATTTTTCATCGCATGCAACAGTGGTGCTAGGATAACTATTTTGCACTGTAATTCCCAGAGGCAGAAAGGGTCTGGGTATAAGCTATTTCATAAAAGCTGCTTTAAAGAGTCAATATTGAGGTTTTCACTTGGAAATGTTTCATTTTAAAGAAATGGTAATTGGCATATATGTCCTATGGCATTAATTTGTCTTTCTAACCATTCTTTATTCAATGGAAAAGTCCGAATATTATGTTCCAGTTTAGGTTCTTGGCCTCTGTATCAAAGAAAGAATGAAAAAATAACATTTTAGCTCTTAAGAGATGGATTTCTTTATAAAATTGTCTGCAAGTTTTGTAGGCATTGTCTTAATAGTCCTGGTTTTGACAAATAAGTATACTTGGAAAATATGGAATAAATAATGGTTACCACTGTCTAGGATTTTCCTCAGTAGTATAAACAACCTACCTTTACGGCCCTTCCAAGCTTCCTTATCAACCTCATTTGGCGGTGCTGATATCTTCCATCTGAAACACTCCTGAAAACATTCACTTGAAAGTTTCTTGTAGTTGTAGGACAGAGCTGACCCACCTAGCAGGTCAAATGAACTAACACAACTTTCTCAGAAAATTTGAATTGAAATAATATGTATGTACCTATACCTACATACTTGTGTTAAGTCAATTTACAGCACCTCTGTAAGTTAACCTAATACATTTATGCCAGTTTGAATATTTTAGGGTCATGCCCTGTCTATTAAGTAAGTGCGGCATCCAAACTGATCTACCTTCACGGTTTCCATGAAGAAACCGTGATTCTAAGATTTTGGTCTTCATTTATTACCAGTTTACCAACATACATTAGGTTCCTCAATAATACAGGAGCCAAATCTTGACACAGATGGAAGCCTTTACCTACTCAAGTATTTAGGGATGATAAAATCACCTCTCTATTAATATTTAACATTGTCTTTGATATTATAATATTTTATATCATCATATGTGTGGGTGAAAACATTTAAATACATACAAAGTGATTTTTAAAATGTCATGTTCTAATTTTGACTTATTAAAGGTCAATCAAAAACTTAGAGTCTTTAACAATTCACTGTGGTCAATGGTGCTAAAAATACATTACACTCACCATAGTCTTAAATCAATTTTAGGGGTTTTTTTTGCAGTTAAAGTAATTAAGTGTGAGCTATCAATACCTATTCTGGTGCTAAACATATGGTGCTAAGTAAATTGTTAGTATTAATGGCTTTAGTAATATTCCTTTATTCATTCAATTCTTAATTCAGAAATATTAATAAAAATCCTGTGTTAAATTAATTTTCACAAAAAACAGGCCAGTTAAATCTGTTTTATTTAATAATCAACATTACTTAAGTGCTGAAGAATGCAGTTATATTTCTTTAGCAGTCACCACTTTTCTTCTTTAAAGTATTTTTTAGCTGGGCCATTTCTAAACTCAAGAATCATCTGGAAGTTACTCCACCTGTTATTAACCATACTGCAGGCCCTAGCGCCCTCTGCTGGTTGTAGAAACAAATTATTGATGGCTTCTTGGCCAAAGGAAAAGTCATTTGCTTTCTGTAAAATTTTGAGTTGTACAATATTCGCGTCCTTGACTATCTCCCAATTGTACAGCATTTAAAAGTGCTTGATTCCAGTGATGTCCTTTACTAAGAGGATAAAAGTGAGTTAATGTATCTTGGCATCCACTTTCCTAAATAATATTATTTTTACATGATTTTCAAGTTCTAAGGGTACTTATTAAAGTGTTTTTTGCTTTTCTTTTTCGAAACAGGCATTGATAAAACTTATTTTTATTTGGTTTATGTCATCAGTACAGTTATAATTAGTAAAAGGAATTATATCTGTGTCTCATTTTCAGGATAACTATTTTTATTTAGCATAGTACATGAGGTTAAAAGGAGATATACTAAATAACTGGTACATGTATAAAAGAATGATATCTCCATTTTTATCTGTTGATGTATAATTCAGCAGTGTTATTTGGTCATTCTTTTGAGCAAATAATAAAATTTTAACATTTCATTCAAAGTCTTTCTATCCGATAAACACTTTTCCCTACTGGTGAGCGTTGCATCTCCAGTAACGGGTGAAGGCAACAAACACTCTCAGGTAAATTTCCAGTTAAGCTATGTAATGATTAAGTATTGTGAATCATCTGGTTTTGATAGATTATTAAAACTATGTTAGCATAACCAAATAAAATGTACTTCGAAGTTGTTTACTAAATATTTTCAGTAGAATCTTTTCTATGCTCTCAATTTTATGGAAAATCCCAAAGTACAGTCCCTCTAAAATGGATCTACTCTGTCCACATACTTTCTTTAGTTCTAGGAAACATTTTTGCCTGAGCCCTAGTATTTCACTAAGCAGAAAACATGATTTAAATTTTCCATTATTTCCTATTGTTTCTTAAACAATCTGCTAATAAAAAAAGAAAACTAAACCCCAAGACATTTGAGGGCCTAAGTTACTTCAATGGTTCTTTTAAATACTCAGTTCACTGTCCATGTGTTAGTAGTCC
The DNA here is from genome assembly GCA_004027295.1 of Dolichotis patagonum. Taxonomy (NCBI): domain Eukaryota; kingdom Metazoa; phylum Chordata; class Mammalia; order Rodentia; family Caviidae; genus Dolichotis; species Dolichotis patagonum. The sequence continues at coordinate 42,900 of PVJX010008826.1, forward strand.
ATTAGTTTGGAGGAGAATCAAATGATGGGCTAAACTGGTGCTTGGCTACATATTGCAGCATCTTATGTTTTGTTATTTGATTAGCAGGATTTTGGTACCCTGCTATCAATTAGAGATTATTGCAATGCATATATGAAAGCAATATATTTTAAAAGTGCATAACATGTTTCAATTATTTGTATAACCTTAAAATGTATTGTATCATTTTGGGGTTTTTTTAAAAGATGAATTTGTTAAGTTTGATTCAGTACCTAATGCTATGGTGGTGCCTTTGATGTCATGATTTAATGTCATAAATGTGTACATATCTAACACCTGTGTAAACCTCTGTCTTGATGAATCATAACAAATGTAGCATTTTGAGTCCACCATATTATTTTTTATTTTAATAAAAGATTATGATGAATTATTTTGTTTAAAGTCTATTTTATTTCTTATTTCAATACAATCTTAAAACAGACTCAGAATTAAACAACATGATAGTTTTGCTAAATTACTTGTCTTGGTTATTTTTCTCTTGTTGCTGAGACAAAATACCCCACACCCAAAATTAAGGAAGGAAAGGTTTATTTAGCTTACAGGTTTTGGAAGTTTCAGTCTGCAATCAGCTGGCTGCAAGGCAGGGTAGCATAGCACTGGGGCAATACTCCAAGACTTTTAAATTGGTCAAAAGGAGCAATTTTAAATTGGAGCAAAAGGAGCAGCAAGAGCAAAATGGGGAAGCAGGTCTCTTGTGCCGGCTTCCTGCACAGGATGAGGATATTTACAACATAAAGATCCCAGCTCCCTGCTGAGTGTCTCAGTTAAACTTCTAAACTTCTCAAGTTGACACAATGTATCAACCATAACAGTACTGCTTTTTAAAGCAACAGTGATGGTAATTTTAGCACATCACTAAAATACACCAATTTTTCTATTTTCCCTGTCTTTCCCTGTTCTACCTATTGATCTCCTGGCCTTCTTTTTTCCACTAAATTTCAGAAAACATTTTGACCTATCAATTTAAAAGACACTTTCCTGGAGAAGAACAGATGATCTGACTGAGGCTAGTTGCAGAAGCTGATGATCAATATCCTGTCCCCTCCCCATACGGAGGATGTGGGAGACACTGGAGGCATTTCTCAGAGAAAAGGATTTTCTCGGGCCACTGGTCAGCTGGTCGTTTTCAGCGTGGCTCTTCTCTTTGATAACACGGTAGGTTTCTCAGGCCGGTACCTTTGAAATGTAGCAGCATCTGGGATTTTAATTAAACCTTTCCTAGCTGTAGTATAAGACTAGAAATTTAGATTTTCACAGTAGGATCCCTACTGCAATCCTTCGGGCTCTCTCCACTTCCCTTTCCTGCTGATCTTTGTTCCCGTCACTGCCTCCTATTTCAAGCCTCCACTTTACACTGACACTTTTGGGAAGTTCTTTCCATCTCCAGAGACAATGGGGTTCCACTTGATTTCTGTGTGTGTGCATGTGTGTTAATGTGTGTTTGTGTGTGTGTATGTGTGTCACTGCAAGTTCTAGGCCCATAGACTAGGCCTGACACAAACAAAAGCTTTTGCTTACAGTCTTGTACCAGGCAGGCCTGGGTGATGGAAATAATTTACTTCCCACATAGCAGAATAATGCTTTGGTAGTTACTGCCTCTTCCTGCTCCCACTGGATTCTCTCAGTTCCTCTGAGATAGTAAATCTTGACTTATTGAAGGAGTGACACACCTGTCTCAGCAAACTGGAGAGCTGGCAATAATCCTTGTTGAATGCTTTTGATACCAATGCTCTTCCTTCAGGAAAGACTAATGAGACCCTGTCATATTTCCTTAGTCTACTAACTGAGGGTAACATGCCAGCTTTTGAAAGGACATGTGAACTTTATTAAACCTGAGTACAGACAAGAATTTACTCTTCAAATTTCTATACAATATACTGAGCAATGAAACTAGTTAATATTTCAAGAATAAAAAGTGCTGAAAGTGATATAACCTTGTTTCATTCTACAAATGAAGACCTGTGAAAACTCTACAAACCCTAGGATTTGTCAGCTACAAGCCATAGAATTTGTGAATATCTTTGAAAATTACATACTCATTTACTCTTTGACCTAGAAATTTTTCCTCTACAAATTATTACCAAAGATACATTGGCAAAAATATGAAATGATGTGTACAATGTTATAAGTCATGAAAGCACAATTTGTAATTGCACAATAGCAAAGGGCCAGACAAAAGTCCAAAGTACATTAGAAAGGGACTGAGTAACTGGTAGGCTCACATGAAGGAGGACTTCTGTCTTATCCTTTATGAGTTGTTATAATGAAGGAGTGTTGGTAAACCAATGATACTTATCTCTTACAGTGCTGAGGCTGCAAGTCCGAGATTAGGATACAGGGTCCAGCCCTGGGCAGGGTGCTCTTATGACTGCCCTCCTCTTTTACCCTCCTGTGGCGAAAGAGGGTGAGACTGGTCTCTGAGGTTTCTTTTATAAGGACAGTAATCCCATTCATGATGGCTCCACCCACATAACCTAATGATTTCCCAAAGACTTCACTTCCTAATACTATGACATTGGTGATTAGAATTTCAACACATAAATTTACGGAGACACAAACATTCAGTCACTGGCAAATATGCAGTTGAAAAACAGTGAGAAAACTTTTTCTAAAAGTGGTCTCCTAGGATGTATTGCTAAGGAAAAATGGTGGTACACAAAAATATAACCAATAAATGACACTGTAGGAAAAATCAAGGGGAAGTGTAAGTGTATTTGTAGCTATACTTGTAAATACAAAAGTGAAATAATGTATTTTAAAAGAATAAAATTGAGCATTTCTGGGGATAACTAGGTAACAAGGTATATGGTCAAATATATTTCAAATAACCTTAAACGTGGTTATTCTAAGACTACATGCTTAGTGGTAGATAATGTAAATGCAGGGTTGCAAAGAAATACTGAAGTTTATTCAATACTCTATTGGTAAAATATTATTTGGGAAAGATGAAAAGAAAAAAATAATAAACTTAAGCTATTAAGATTGTTTCAAGAAACAAACTTTTTCAATGTAAATAAAAGAGGTAAAATTTCCAAAAAATGTTCAATATCCACTAGAATATGGAATCTTAATACTGTCATGATATTTTCTTCTGGAAAAAGTAATATTAAAAATATCAGAAGAATGAAAAATTCTAGAAGTTCTCATAGTCCTGTGGGAATAAGTGAGTTCAGTGCGCTGATTATTGTGTCTAAAAGTGTTTACCTTGAAGCAATAACCAGCCTTACGTCAACCTAGTTCAAGAAACCACAGCTTCTACCATAGGCTGATGGTGCACAAAGTGGGATTTATGCTCCCCCAAAATACACAAGGCAACCATTAAGAGCAGTCCTAAGAGTGTCTATTTTTATATCTTCAAAATAAAGCAAAAGAACAAGATTTCCTACCGAATAATGGATTGACAGCAATTGCTCTCTATTAATTCGCACATCCTATGACAAGCAGGGTGTCTGAATGGAAGACCCATGAGTGATCTAAGGTTTCTCTATGCCTTCAAGTGCCTGTTTACTTATTATTAAACCTTGTTCACATTCTATACTTTCCTGAACCAAGTAGCATTAACTAATTTTGAAATCAAACTTTGGCTTAACATTGACAAATGTTCTCAGAAAACTCCTGAGAAATCATGATTGAACATAACAAATGAACAAGCTGACGCTAAGGAAATTTAACAGCTGATAATTACCTTGCCTATGACAACATGCTTTCTGTCAGTCACATTATGAGGTAAACTAATGATGACCTAGTCAGATATGACAACTGAGCAAAGAATTCAAAATTTCCAAGACTATGTGGAATAATAAACATACTATTAAAGATTACATTTGCCTCAATTGATTTGTTGGTGACAGTTAAACTTTCATGATTAGCAACTATTTTTAAGCCAAAATAAATGTAAAATAATTCTTGAAGTTAGATACCAAGAAAACTTTTCAAAATATTTGATTGTATTGCTCTAAACGTGCTAAATACTAGTAAAATGAAAACTTAGTGTTAGTAACAGAAATACCAAAATGGTAAAGCAAAATATTTTTATAACTGATAATGAACTATTGTTAAAGGTTTTAATTTTTAAAACAATTCATTTTTTATGTTTTATAATGAGTATAGTACACCGGTTTGGGAGACTGATATAATCTAATGTCTAATAAACATTAGTGTATCCTTTAATTTATATCACATACACGTAGTGGAGGTGCAAGATCCAAAACATTTTGCCAATTTGTGTGCACCCCAGTAAGTGTGCACTTACTGAACGCTGGGACCTGAATGTTGGGGCCGCTTCGTACCGTGTCTTTCTGCTTCCGCCTTTGCTGTTTGATAGTCCAGACTACAAAGCATCCGGATTGATCTTTTTAAAGGAAAAAGCACACCCAGTGTCTTCCCTGCAAGAAAGCTTCTGAGGGTGTCCCACAGGCTCCTGGTGAACGCTGAGGTCCCTCACTACCTCAGCTAGTTCTGTGAGGCCGTGGTTCCTGTTTCATTGCTTAGCCTCCGTCTCTGTGTCTTGCTTTTCATTGTCTCTACTCCATTTACCCTGCCTTCCACCACATCCCCTCCACCTTAGGGCTTTTTCACTTGGTTTTTCTTCTAACGGTAATACTTGTCTCCACCAGTCAAGTGACTTTTATCCTCTCTCATTTCATTTTCTTTACCAAGGACACTCTTTTAACCTCCAGATTCAAAATAACCGTCTTGTGCTTCTACAATGCTCTCCATTTGCTTTAGCATTATGAGTTTCATTGTATTAACACTAGAAGCATGTGAAGGTGTGTGTGTGTGTGTGTGTGTGCATATGTATGTACGCTGCTAAATTGCTTTATACTTCTACATGCTGATTCAGTGGCTTTCTCTCCCTGTTGGACATATGCTTCATGAGGGCAAAGATTTTGCTTCCTTTGTTGCTATAAAAATGTATTTAGTACTTTAATATTTAGTTTTTGGTACGAAATAAACTTTGGAATTTAGTTCTAAATGTATTTGGTACTTTAGCTTTTAGAATCTTGTTAAGTAGACCAATGAATAAATGGTGTTCTAAGGCTTAAATGAAGTAATATATGTAGATTATTTAACATACATTTAGTAAGGTAAATATAAATTATTTATCACAGTTATAGATTTGGTAGGAAAATAACTAAGGATCTGTGGGCCCTATATCCTTAAGAGTTTATGCTAACAGTGTTAATTTGCCTAGAAGCAGACAACCACACCTATTTTTCCAGAAAACTAGTATTTTTCATGTGTTAAATTACCTTTTCTTTTTTTTAAAAAAAGCCACCTAGTTGGAATCAGAATTAAGTAAATGGCCTTTTGGGACAGGCTCATGTAGTCTAAATGGTTCACTCATGACACAGTTTGTCTACAGAGACATTTTTAGTTTGACCCCTCATTTCACCCTTACATGGCGAAGAATGAGGCAAGGAAAAAACATTCTGGGACAACAGTACCAAGTTTTTCCATTTTTGTTTTTGTTTATGTTTTTGCTTCCTACAATGTATGTATTTGAAAATGAGAGTAAGCCACAGAGAAAGAAGATGGGACAAATAAGAAAAAGGCAACAATTCCAATGCAAATTTAAAAGGGCAGCCTGGGAGTGGTAGGACCCAATGACATATCTGGACTAAGCCCTTCTCCCACTGCCCTTAGGAAGGACACTGTCCTTAGGAAGCTGCTCCATGGAGAAAGAACACTCTCACCTGGCTTCATGAATGTAAACCAACATGAAGGAGAAAGGAGAAACAGTGTCACATGGAAACAGTACTGTAAATAAATGCAATATCTTTTTAGATACATAACATAATGAAGTAACTATAAAATATCTTAATTTTCAGGTACATTAAAATCCTCTCAGAAACAAGATACAATGTCCATATTAGTTTAAAACATTTCCCAATTTTCAATAGACTCAAAATTAATAAGTGACCTTTTGGTGTTATCTTAATGTTTTTTTTTTTTTTTTTTTTTTGGTACCGGGGATCGAACCCTTTTGGTGTTATCATTCCAGGTAAAGAAGAGTGACGTTGAGGAGTGTTTTTTCAGGGAGGGTGTGTTGACACTTTGGGTGGCAAAAATTTTACTATAAAGGACTACTCCATGTCTTGAAAGGCACTTTTCACCAGGTTGCTCTGAGCACTAACGGCTAGGTTCTATTCTGTGGCAACAACTAAACTTACCTGCACTTATTTTTAAATACTCCTCTGCTGTGTGTATGGGACGTTGTCATACTCCAGATGCAGAACCACTGATAGAGATGCTCTTCAGTAAACATCAAAACCAAACCTGTCCAATTCATATGCTAAAGTCCTCTGACAATGTCTCATCCTGTAATGATCCATATATGGCAGCTTTTGTTTCACAAATTCTTTTTTTAGTTCTAGCAATATGGCAGACACTGCTCCAGAGTTTGGAGTCATACAGCAAACATTCCAGATAAAAACCCGTATTTTTGTTGACTATACATTCTAGGGAGAGAAGGAGATCAATAACACACGAGTAGAATCACAGAAAAAAGCAGAGAGCAATATGCTATGGAGGAAAAATAAGGTGAGATGAAGTACAGGAATACAGAGAAAGGCATTTAATTTTACATAAGGGTTAGGAAAGGCTTAATGAAAGCCACATCTCAGAACGATGTGACAAGTTTACTATAGATAGCCATGACAAGCCTCTACCAGGCTTCTACCAAACCGGTCTTGAAGGAAGAAGTTTCCAAGCAGAGGAAGAAGACAGGCAAGGCCTTGAGGGAGTACCACGTCATATGTTTACAGCAATGCACCAAAGGGAAGGAAGAAAACAGTGTCAGAAATCTCAGGAGCATCACAAAAGACAAGGTTGTGTGGGCCAGATCATTTTAAAGATTTTGACTTGTATTGTGAGCAATAGGCACTGGAGAATTCTGAGCAGGAAAATGCCATGGTTTGACACAATACAGAAGCCTGGCTGTGCTCACTGTGTTCAAAGTAGACTACAGAGAGTCAGGGAAGCCGTCTTCATGAAAACGTATTTTTGTCTATCAGTTTTTCTTTCTAGAATATTTTCTCTCTTCTTCCAACACTAAAATAGCAAATAGTAAATATATATGTATGTATGTATCTGTGTGTGTGTGTGTGTGTGTGTGTATTCACTGTGTTACTCACTGTTTAACCCCTCATTCTTCAGATTCATAAAATGTACCTTTTATAGTCACCGACTTCTGATTCTGATTACCCATTTATTTTCTGGCCTCTTTCATTTCACTCCTTTATCTTCCCAATAGCTATTGGGAATATTTCACATGCTGAGCACAATTCAAAATTAAAAGTCAAGTGTGTACCCGCCAGAAACTCACATTGCAGTGGTGAAGGGGCAGAGACAAGGAAATTGCTGAACACATTGTTAAATGATGGGTGGGGAGCTTTAATATGACGAGAAATAGCAGAGGAAGGGGAAGAAGCTGAAGGGACCATGCATACCTCAGATATTGGTGGACAGAAAGGTCTCATGGGTAAGATGAAATTTGAGGAAATGTCTGAATAATGTTCGGTCTTCATCAAATGAATTTGTGCCTTGCAAGACATCTGTGATTTTTTCATCAAAAAGTAGCACTTTTTTTCTTCAGTCTCTCCATTCCGTTCAAAGCAGCACTCATTTTCTCTGTACTGAAATTTTCCTCCTTAAGTTCTGCACTCTCCTTGCTGATCTGTTACCTCTGAGAACTTTTGACAGATTCAAGTGGTAAACCCATCTTTCCAAGGACAACCCTGACAGCCTCTTCATACTTGCCTGTGAAACAAACGCAGTGTTTAATTACTTTTAACCTATCCATCATGAGACTGGAGTTTATATTTGTATCAGTATATATTTTATATTTGTATCAATATATTTATATTTGTATCAGTATATATTATATATATCAGTATATATTTTATATTTTATTCCTTATTACATATTCATAAGCATTATAACAATAGTGTACTACAAGATCTGTGGTAGGATTGTATTTGCATTAGAAATTATTAACACAGAACAATCATGTAAGTGCATGAATTTATAGAAAAATGTGAAAATTAAGTTAAAGGAAATATTGATTAGTGTGAAGAATAAGAGAGTGCTACAAATTCTAAAAAAGTAGTTCCATATTCTATTTATTTTATTAAAAGTGTTTTTAGAAGTAAATAATGTATAGGTAATTTCTACTTACTATAAATTTAGAAATCAATTAAAGAATATGAGCTGATCTTCTTGTTAAGGATTTTTGGCAAAATATTACCTTATGACTTAAATAAATAATTTTAACTCCCTCTAATAAGTACTATTTAGGGAATTTAAAACAGCTATTTAATATTCTAGTTTTTTGCTATTAAAGTACACTATACAAACAAAAACTACCCTAGCACAAACAAAAATCATTTTTGTATCTTTGCATATTAAATAAAACTGTGCATAATATTTATATTCTGTTCACCTCACTAGTGGGAAACTAGTCACAGTCTGGTGTGCAATGTACTATGGTGCAAGTTTCTAAGAGAATAACTGGTGCACATTATGGAAGACCTGAAGTTTTTGGGTGGTTTAAACTCTCAACAGACTTTCTGGAAGAGAAGCTGTCTGAACCAAGTCCCCTCTCCCTATCTTTTCCATAATTTGTAATCATAACCAAAGTTAAACATTCTTCTGACTGCCAAACATTTCTCCAAAAAGATGTAAAACTTTTCTCCATAGATTTAAAAAGAACTGCCACCTCAGTCTTAAGACATAAAGTGAAAATTGCACCTGAACACATCATGGTCAAATTGCTAAAATCAGAAATGACAAAAGATCTTAAAAGAGCCATAGCACTGAGAGAGGGTGACACAGCAGGACTGCAAATTCAGGTCCTACGGGGGCAGTTTAAGGAGACTTTGTTTTAAAATGAAAAATAAAAAAGACTGAAGATGTAAAGCAGATATTAAAGAAAAAATATAAAATTTTAAAATTAATTATTAAAGCTTCTATTATAAGAAACTAACAGAAAACTAAAGTTAAAACAACCACAAATATATTAAATTTCTAAATAAAATATTTAAACAGAACCAGTACTATATAAAGGAATAGTTTCTATGCATATTTTGATGAAGAGGGGTTTATTCCAACAATTTAAAGTTGTTTTATCATTCATAAATCAGTTAATATAATTTTCATCTGTATCACAATAAGGAGAAAACCTGCATGTCATCCAAAAAGAAAAAGAAATACTACTTGGTAATATTCAACACACACACACACACACACACACACACCAAAAAAAAAAAAAAAACCAGAATTTTACTTTTGTTTTATAAGTAAAGGAAATGTCCTTACTATGATAAAAACTAACGACCAATGTCTTATTGTTACCTTCATGCCTAAACCTGGTTGCACATTAAAAAATATTCAATTGCTTCTTTTTTTACTAAGGTTGAGGATAAACCTTATAATTGAGTCTTAGTGACAGGGGGAATGAAACTATCCACCTATTATGTCCACGAGTTTGTGTTCCCTAAAACTGAAGAATGAATTTTAGGAACAATGGAGTTTAGGAACAATGCAGGTTAAGAGTAGAAAATATTTATTGAGAGAAAGAAAGCTTCTGTCTGAGAGAGAGACAAAAGTGGTCCTGAGTGGGTTACCAAGGACTCTGTCTTTTCTAGGGACTTTTATAGGGTAAAATCATGGGTTCAAGGTGGGGAAAACTGGGAACTTACAAAGCAGATGGGCATAATGTGGGACAGAACTATGGTTAGCCAGTAAGATTAATAATTCAAGTAAAACTGATTACATTAGGGACAAATGGGAAAGCGAGTCACATAGAAAGTGGGCATTCTTAGAGAGCAATGACCCTTCCCTAGGTGGTTGGGATGGTGACTCCTGACTTCCTCAGGGTGATAGGGAACTATTTAGAATATCAGTCCTTAGGATATGGATGCATTTGTTTGATCTTTTGCCTTGAGGCTTGGCCCACAGCAGGAGGTGTCTGTCTCCCCCACAGTAGCAAGACATCTGTTCATCTGCACTGGCTCCTTGAAGACCTAGCCCTGTCTCACTGCCTATAATATTCCTAACTAACTCAGCTGCCTGCACCAATCCCCCCTCTGAATAAGTAACCTGAATGGCCATGAGGGGACAATGGGCAGTGACCAATCTAGCTTCTTTAGGCTGAAGAGGGTTGCAGTGTTTGAATGATAGTCAGAAGTACTTCTGCAGTAATCCTTTGTAGATACCCTTAATAGACACCAGGCACTTTCATCTTGGGTAGGCATACGGCTTTAAATCTGGAAAAGACGAAGCCAAAGAAACAGGTAAATATGTATGGGCCAAAGAGTAAAATCACTAAGACAATTATGACTATAGTTAACAAATATTTGTACTAAGAGGAACTAGTAATAGCTTTCCATAAGGAGAAGAACAACGAGGTCTAAGGAATCTTAAGAGTCTGATATGTTGTTAATCTATCTAATATCTTGAGTAGCTGAGATATTAGCAGAATAGTCAGGAATGTATACACAGCATTCAGTTTTTATAATTATATAAGTACTCCCTTGTGCTGTTGTTAGAATCTCTAATGCCATCTGATTTTGAAGGACAGCCTTAATAAAAGATCATCTATCTTCTTATATTGTATAGGAGATCTATTGGTTGTTAGGTAATTTTTTCTTTCTATATGACTGTGTGAGCATGTAATATTAGGAAAGCATACTTAGCATCAGTTATAAATATTGACCTTTGTCCCTTGCTGAGTTGTAAGGCTCTGGTCAGAGCTATGAGCTCTGCTAGCTGATCACTAGTTCCAGGTACAAGTGAGGAGCTTTCAAGAGTATGGTATAAAGTTACCACTGTATACCCTGCCTTTCTTTATTTCTTTTTATTTTCTCCCATGAAGGAGCTGCCATCACAGAAGAGGATTAAATCTGGGTCAGTATGCAGGGTGTCTAATAAGTCTTTTCTGGCTGTCTATGTATGAAGAATTACCTGTTCACAGACATGTTTATCAATCTCAATTTTTCCTGCTGTTCTGGCAAGAAGGTAGTGGGATTTAAGGAGGAACGTGTCTTTATTTGAATGGCTGGTCCTTCTAGAGGCAGAGCCTGGTATTTAAGAAGTTGGTTGTTGGACAGCCATAGGCTCCCTTTGGAAGAAAGGAGTCCTACCACATTATGAGGTGTACATGCAATGAGATCTTGGCCTAAAGTTAATCTTATTGCCTCTGGCAATAAGAAAGCCACAACTGTCAAGGCTCTGAGGCAAGCAGGCCATTCATTTGCTACAATGTCTAATTCATGGCACAGACACCCTATAGGCTGTTGAGCAGGTCCTCCAATCTTGCATCTTGCATAAGCACTCTCAAAGCCGTGCCTTGCCTCTCATCTACATATAAATTGAAATGATATCCTCTGGGTAGGCTCAGGGATGGGTCCTTTAGAAGCATTTAATTTAAGCTTCTGGAAAGCAGATTGAGAATCAGGTTCCCAGCATAAGGTATGGTTATCTGCCTTTTGGGTCTCTTTTATAATTTTTTTATAATTTTATAAATCCCTCTAGTTTATAGAGCGGTTGTGTAATCTCCCCATATCCTGGTATCCAAAGGTGTCAAAAGCCTGTAACTCCTAGGAATACCCTTAGCTGTTTTACAGTTTTGGGCTGTGGGAAGGAGAGAATGGGTTTAATTTTTTTTCTTAGTCCTCAGGTCCCTTGGATATGATTTACTTCAAGACTACAAAGTTGTGCCTTAGATTTAGAAACCTTATTACCTCTGCTAGAAGATTTAGCAGAGCACAAGTGCCTTGGCTACAGAGCTCTTCAGAGGGGCACATAACAGTATGTCATCTGCATATTGCAAGAGTGTGACCTGGGAAAACTCAAAACATGCCAAGTCATGGGAAAGCACTTGTCCAAAAAGATCTGGACTATCTCTGAACCCCTGGGGAGCACAGTCCATGTCTATTGAGATGCTTGGTCCTGTGGATTTTTAAAAGCAACAAGAAACAGAATCCATATGTAAAGGAATACAAAATAAAGCATCTTTTAAATCTAGCACTGAAAACCCACTGGCATTTTCTGGGATCTAAGAAAGGAGAGTGTATGGATTGGGTACCCCTGGGTGAATGGGCACTGCGGCCGCATTTATCAACCTAAGGTCCTGTAACAACCTCCATTCCCCATTGGGTTTCTGAATTTTTAGGATTGGAGTATTACACGGACTATTACAGGGCTTAGGTAAACCTTGTGCCCTTGAATTAACAATTATAGGTATTAATTTTCTCATTTTAAAAATTTTATTTAAAGAGAAAAAAAGCAAAACAGAAAACAGGTTAGAAATAATACATAATTTCAAAAAATAAACAGTAAGGAATCAATAGTTGATAACTTACATTATTGTCATCTTAGAAATAGTTGTTCAAGTTACAAAATTAAAGCATACAAAGTAGACTTTCAAGCAGTGAGGCTATTAACAGTTCTGCTCAACAATCTAACAAAAAGAGAATGTGCTCATCTATCTTACACACTTAAACATACATGCAGTTATATCCGTTAGAGTACTTTCTTTTCCTCTCTGTTTTCCAGTAGCAATTACACATTTTGGGTTTTATTACTCCTACAGTTCTTATTACTTGTTTTACTAGAGACACAATGTGATATTAATACATATGATTCTTATTTATTTCACTAATGAGGATAGTCTCAAGTTGTCTCCATTTACCTATTAAGGCTTCAAGGTCATCCTTCTTCAGCTGAGTAATACTCCATTGTATAAAAATACCACATCTTTTTCATCTAGTTGATGGGCATCTTGGTTGTTTCCAATATTTAGCTATTATAAATTGTGCTGCTGTGAACATAGGTGCACAAATATCACTGTGATATGAACTTTTCAGTTCCTCTGGGAAAATACCCAGGAGGGGAATAGCTGGGTTGAATGGAGCTTCCACTCCTAGTCTTCTGAGAATTCTCCATATTGATTTCCATAGTGGTTGCACCAGTCTGCACTCCCACCAAGAGCGGAGCAGTGTTCCTTTTTCCCCAGAGCCTCACCAACATTTGTTATCAGTTGATTTCTTGATGGCAGCTATTCTTTCCAGAGTGAGATGATATCTCAATGTTGTTTTAATTTGCATTTTTCGAATGACCAGTGATGGTGAACATTTCTTCAGGTATTTGTTTGCCATTTGTATATCTTCATATGAGAACTGTGTGTTCATCTCAGCTGCCCATTTTTGGAGAGGGTCTTTGAATTTGGGAGGGTTGATGTTTTTCAATTTTTTATATGCTCTTGATATAATTCCTTTGTCTGAGGGGTTGCTGGTTAAAATTTTTTCCCATTCTGTGGGTTTTCTTTTCACTGTGTTGGTGATTTTTTTTGAAGTGCAAAAACTGTTCAATAATATGAGATCCTAGTTGTTGATTTTTTGAAGTGTTTCCAATGCAGTTTGCATTTTGTTCTTGAATTCTCTGCCTACCCCTATGTTCCCTAGACTTCTACCTACCTTGTGGTCCAATAGATTGTGTTTCTTTTTTAATATTTAGATATTTGATATATTTAGACTTTAGTTTTGTGCATGGTGATAGGCATGGATCTAGTTTCAGTCTTTGGCATGTGAAGAGCCAATTTTTCCAACACCATTTATGGAAGAGGCTATCTTTCTTCCAGTGAACATGTTTAGCCTCTTTGTCAAATATCAGGTGGCTTAGTGATTTTCTACTTATACTTGCATCTTCTAATCTAGTCCATTGAGGGGCTATGTCTTTGCCATGCTGGTTTTATCTTTGTGGCTTTGTAGTATAGCTTCAAGTCAGGCATTGAGATGCCTCCTGCCTTGCCTTTATTGCCCAGAATCACCCTTGCTATTCTAGGTTTCTCTTGTTTCCAAATGAATTTTAGGAGTGTTTTCTGTAGATCTGTGTGGTATGTTAATGGTATTTTTATTGGGATTACATTAAATCTGTGTAACAGTTTTGGGAGTATGGCCATTTTCACACTGTTGGTTCTTCCTAGCCAAGAGCAAGGAATAGCCTTCCATTTTCTAACATCATCTTCAATCTCCTTTTTTAGCATAGCATAATTTTAAGCATATGGGTCTTTTACATTCTTAGTTACGTTGATTTCTATGTATTTCATTTTTTTAGATGCTATTGTGAAAGGCAATATTTCCATATTCTGTCTCAGTGAGTTTTTTGTTTGTGTCTAGGAATGGTATTGATTTTTGAGCATTGCATTTGTTTATTACCTCTAGTAGTCTTTTAATGGAGTTTTTTGAGTCTTCTATATAAACTATCATATCATCTGCAAATAGTGATAATTTAACATCTTCCTTTCCTATCTTTATTCCTTTTATTTCTATATCTTGTCTGATTGCCCTGGCTAGTATTTTGAGAACTATATTGAAAAGGAGTGGTGAGAGTGGATATCCTTGTCTTGTTCTTGATTTTAGAGTGAACGCTTTCAATTTTTGTCCATTTAGTATAATGTTGACTTCTTGGTTTGTCATAGATGGCCTTCATGAGATTGAGGTAGACAGTATCTATTCTGAGTTTCTGAATGGTTTTTATCATGAACATGTGTTGGGCTTTATCCAAAGTTTTTTCCGCATCTATTGAGATGATCATGTGATTTTCATTTTTGGCTCTGTTTATGTGGTATATTACATTTATTGATTTGCATATGTTAAACCATCCCTGCATTCCTGGAATGAGCCCCACTTGGTCATGATGAATAATCTTCTTGATGATTTGCTGCACTCTATTTGCCAGTATTTTAATGAGAGTCTTTGCATCATTGTTCATTAGTGAGATTGGCCTATAGTTCTCCTTTTTGGTTGGGTCTTTCTCTGGTTTTGCTATCAGAGTAATACTTGCCTCCAGAATGTTTTAGGGAGGATTACTTCATTTTCAATTTCATTGAGAAGTTTAAGAAGTATTGGCATCAAGTCTCTAAATTTCTTATAGAATTCATGTATGAATCTATCAGGACCTGGGCTTTTCTTTGTTGGTAAGTTTTTAATTATATTTTCAATTTAAATAGCTGATATTGGGTTATTCAAAATTGTTATATCTTTTTGGTGAGCTTGGTAGTTCATATGTTTCTAGAAATCTGTCCATTACTTCTTTGTTTTCCACTCTATGTGAGTAGAGATTTTCAAAGTAGATATTCATGAGCTTTTGAATTTCCATGGGATTTGTAGTAATTTCCTTCTTTTCAGTCTTTATTGCATGAATTTGAGTTTTTTTCTTTCTTTTTCTTGGTAAAGGTAGCTAGAGGTTTATCAATTTTGTTTATTCTCTCAAAAAATTAATGATTCATTAATTGTTTGTGTCATTTTATTGGTTTCAATTGCATTAATTTCTGCTATAACCTTTACAGTTTCCTCTCTTCTATGAGCTTTGGGTTTAACTTGCTCTTCTTTTTCTAGAAAATTGAGATGAAGCATTAGATTGTTTATTTTGCTCATTCTGTTTTCTTGATATGACAATTTATTGCTGCATATTTCCCTCTTAAGACTTCTTTCATTGCATCGTACAGATTACAGTATGTTGTTTATGCATTTTCATTGAATTGTAGATATTGGCTTATTTCCACTTTTATTTAATCTGTAGCCCACTGGTTGTTCAGAAGGCTGTTATTTATGTTCCATGTATTTATGCAGGTTTTGCAATTTCTTTTGCCATTAACTTCAAATTTCAGTGCATTGTGGTCAGACATTATGCATGGGATAATTTCAATACCTTTGCATTTACTTAAGAATGTTTTATAGGATAATATATTGCCTATTTTGGAGAATGGCCCATGCACAGCTGAGAAGAATATGTATTCTGATGTGGTTGGGCAGAACACTCTGTAAACATCTATGAAGTCCAATTGCTCACAGGTATGATTCAGTTCTATTATTTCTTTGCTGACTTTCTGTTTAGTTGATCTATCTCTTTGTGACAATGGGGTATTAAGGTCCTCTATTATAATTGTGTTCTTGTGTATTTGGTTTTTCATGTCCTTTAGTATCTGTTTTATATAGTTGGATGGTGCATATATATTTATAATTGTCAGTTCTTCATCTTGAATTTTTCTACTTACAAGTATGTAGTGACCTTCTTTATCTCTTTTAATCATTTTAGGTTTGACGTTCACATTATATGCAAATAGAATAGTTACCCCTATTTTTTTCTGGGTTCTCGTTGTGTAGAATACTGTTTTCCATCCTTTGACTTTTAATCTATGAGTTTCCTTTTGGGTCAGATTTGATTCTTGTATACAGCATATTGTCAGATCATGTTTTTTGATTCATTCTGTCAACCTGTTTCTTTTGATAGGTAAAATGAGCCCATTTACATTTATAGATATAGTTGATATGTACTGGCTCAACTTTGCCATGTTAAGTTCCAGGTTTTGCTTCTACTTTCCCCCCTTATTTAATTGCTTGTCCTACCTGGTGGTTTCTTTCTGTTTTTGTTCTGGAAATTGTGGTCATTTTCATCTCTGTCCAGAATGTCTTTCAATACTCTTTCTAGGGTTGGTTTGGTGGACATGAATTTCTTCAGTTGTTATTTGTCATGGAAGTATCTTGTTTCTCTATTAAATTTGAATGAAGGTTTTGCTGGGTACATCAGTCTGGGTTGAAAGTTGTTTTCTTTCAGGGATTGAGTTACTTCATTCCAAGCTCATCTTGACTTGAGGGTTTGTGGTGAAAAGTCTGCTGTGATTCTAGTGGGCTTTCCTTGATAGGTGTGTTGTGTCTTTTCTCTGACAGCTTTTACTATTCTGTTTTTATGCTGCATGTCTGGGATCTTAATAATTATATGTCTGGGTATAGATTTATGTTGGTTGTGACTGTTTGGTGTTCTATATGCCTCACTTATCTGCATATCAGGTTTTTTCCCTATGTTTGAGAAATTTTCTGCTATGACTTCTGTGAATATTTTAGTTATGTCATTTGCATTGACTCTTGCATCTTCACTGATGCCTTAGTCTTATATTGTTTCTCTTCTCATCATCTTGAAGCTTTTGTTATTTTTAAAAGTTCTATCCTTTTATGATCGCTAATTTTGATCCTGTCCTCAAGGTCTGAAATTCTATCCTCAGCTTCATTCAAATGGTTTTGACAGCTTTCAATAGAGTTTTTTGTTTCTTGGATGTCTCTTTGAGTTTGTTTCTTGAATTCTGCTTGCTTTCTATATTGTTCATTCAAGGTTTCCTATGCTCCTGTACTTTTTAAAAAAATCTATTTTTTCTCTGCAGCGCTGAGCAACTCCTTTACTAATGTTATTCTGTCTTTACATGAGAGATTACTTCTAATTTGATTTCCTCTATAGCTTCATGGAGGTTTTTTTTAAATTTCACTTGCTGTCTTTTCACAGATTTCTGGTGTGTTACTTTTCAAGTCCTCTATTTCAATCTCC
Source organism: Dolichotis patagonum (assembly GCA_004027295.1). NCBI lineage: Eukaryota > Metazoa > Chordata > Mammalia > Rodentia > Caviidae > Dolichotis > Dolichotis patagonum. Next base: position 60,321 of record PVJX010008826.1, read on the forward strand.
TGTACTTGGTCTTGATGGACTAGATGTTTGAGATTGCATTTGCCTTTTTTGTTTTGCCATTTTCCCCCTTTGAGTTAATATTTGGTCCTTCAATCCCACTAGTGTCAACTGTCGGTAGTGTATATCTTGGGGTCCTATTGTAAGATTGATGTTTGTCTAATCGCTGGGTCCCACAATGAAAAGGTGGGCCCATTACCTGAGTTCCCCCTGCAGGGTCTGTTAGGTGAGTCCTATATTTTTCTTAGGCTGACAAACCTAAGAGTATTGATGGAAATTAACCCCTAGTTCTTGCTGTTATTATGTCTTCAGGTTGTTCAGAGTCACCAGATCTCCCTGTTTATAGTGTTTGTCTCATCTGGGACACTACTGTGTCTCTGGGTGTCCCACAGACCCCCTTAATTTTCTTTAGTTTGAGGGTGGAACCCTCCTCAACCTATGTGATATTCTCTGTGTGGAGGAAGGACTCACCCACCCACTTGCCAAGCTCACTAATGGCCTACTTCTGGAGGGGGCTTTGCTATTCTTTCTGTTTACCCACCAAAGGTGTCAAACTCTATTCCTATTTTAGGAGCAAACTCACCTCACTGATGGAAGCCTGCTGAGTTCTTCTGTTTGGATGAGGGGTTACTGAGTGTCCCCTCGATAGTACATGATTAATCCACTGCAGTCCAAGGTTGTGGGGGGAGGTGTGGGAGCTGAAGATCAACAGCAATACTAGGTCTAGGAGGTGTGGGAGGGTCCCCAATGGCAGTCACAGGAGTGACTGGATCACAGGAGTGGCCCAGGTCTAGCCCTGCTCTGTGTGTGCCACTGGCTGGAGTTCCTATATCCTGCAAGGTTGTCTGATGAGATGGCAGGGGTCACAGGAGAGGCCTGGGTCTAGCCTGGCCCTGAAAGTGCTGCTGGCTGGAGTTCCCAGGTCCCACAATGTAGTCTGCTGGGATCATGGGGTCATGGGAGGGACCCAGGTCTAGTCCAGCTCTGCATGCACTGCTGGCTGCAGTTCCTGGCTTCCGTAAGGTTCTCTGCTGGGATGGTGGTGTTTGTAGGAGGGGCCTGGGACTAGCCTGCATGTGCCATTGGCTGGAGTTCCTGGGTCCCGTGGACACTCCAGTTGGAAGAGCTCAGGTTCCCTGGAGGGAAGTCTTTTGTTCACGTCCATGCAAACTGGTCTTCTAGCAAGTGATGGAGGTCAGTTTGTAGAGGTTTCAGTCCATATCACCTGAAGAAGGGCAATAGGTAATGGTGATATTAAACAAAAAAAGCAACAAGAGTGAAAGGGAGTATCTTCCCTTCACTGCAGGTCTTAAAGGATATTGTCTCTGATGAGGAAAAATAGTAGAATCTCTGAGATGCATCTATACAGGAGCAGCTTTTATTGCCTTACCTATTCTACCTTTAGTTGCCCATACTTCAGGATTTATTTCTGCCTCCACAAGGGGAAGGCAGCATATCTGACCTGGGTGCATATATATCATAGTATTTAAACATGATAAAATATCTCTTCTCAAGAGGGGATCTGGACTTTCAGGTATAATAAAAAATGAATGTATGAAAAGAAAACCATCCTAGCTATAGCCTAAGGGTTGTGAAAAATAGCAAATTACAGCCTCTCCAGTGACTCCTTTCACTGAGGCGTGGTGACTAGAAGGAAGGCCAGGATTGAAAAGAAGGACCGAGAGGCTTGCGCCAGTATCCAGCAACAGGCTGGAATTTTTCCCCTCTGTAGTCATGATTACTCAGGGCTCCTCTGTGGAGATGACAGTCCAGCCAGAGGGAGAGGGCAGCGAGCCCTGGGGCTCTTCAGTCCTGCTGGACCAACTGATAGGACAGGTCTGAACCCTGGGGCCTTAACTTTAGAGGACAGTCTGACCTCCAGTGGTTACCTTGGCAGTCAAGGCATGGCCCAAGGAGCTTTTGAATGCAGTCCCTCTTAAGGTGACCTGGCTTGTGGCAGTGATAGCAAGTAAACATGGTTGTTGAGTTCTTCTTGGAGCTCTGAGAATCAGACTTAGGGTCAATTTTTCTTAAGGCTACAGCAAAAGCAGCTGCTTGTTCTCAGGCTCTTTGTTTTCTCTCTTTGACCTCCTTCTCATCATGGTTATAAAATACTGAGGAGGCAACTTTTACTAAAGTATCAAGTGAACTATCTGGAGCAAAACCATCTTATGAGCCTTTTTTCTCATCTCTGGAGTTCATTGAGTAATAAACATATCTTTAAGCGAAATCTGTCCCTCTATCTAATCAGGATCTTTGGACATATGTTTTATTACTGTCTCTGATAAATGATCTAAGAATTCAGAGGGGTTTCACCTTTTTCCTGAGAAATAGCTGATAATTTAAAATAACTAGAAGACTTGGTTTTTGTCCTTCTTAGACCCTCAAGAATGCACACTTGAAAATGTTTCCTGTTCTAATCTCTGCATTGTTGGTAGGCCACTTGGGATCTTGGGTAGGAATTTCTGTGCCCCAGTGGGAGCTAATGGTTCCCTGGTTGTCTATCTTCTGGCCTTCTAAAAGTAACAATATGATATTCATCTCCAAAGACAATAGCAGCTTCTAATGCTGACTCTTCCTCACTAGAAGTCAATGTTTGATTTAAGAGTAACATTACATCTTTCCAGCCTAGCTCATAGGTCTGAGTAAATCCTCTAAAGACATCAATGTACTTGTCAGAGTCATCTGAAAATTTTCCGAGTTCTAGCTTAATTTGCTTTAAGTCACTGAAAGAAAGAGACTTATGAATGGGAGTAGTCTCATAAGGATTATAATTATACCTGAAGCATAGCTAAGAATTATCTTTTAATGCAAAGAAAATCTTAACATAATGTAGTTCTAACCATTTTTCTTCTTTTTTATAGTATGCCTCCACTTGTAAAAGAACATTATGATTAATACTTCCCTCTGTATTCCACTTTGGCTATAGGGGGTTTTTAGGCCACACATTTGTGCAGAGAAATACCAATTGGCTCTTTTTCAACATGAACTTTTGAACATCTTCCAGTGCTTAAGAATGCTTTTCAAAGAAGTGAGGGGCTTTGGCATTGTGTTGCCCACATCTGTAATGTAAAAGCAAGGCATACCCTTGTGAGTTTGGTTTATTTCACTTAAGAGAATGGTCTCAAGTCGTGTCCATTTATTTATAAATATCTCAATGTGATCATTCTTTATAGCTGAGTAGTACTCCATTGTATAAAAATGCCACAACTTTTTTATCCATTCCTCAGTTGATGGGCACTTAGGTTGTTTCCAAGATCTGGCTATTACAAATTGTGCTGC